>SKCR01032801.1:0-85550 GCA_019454045.1 Zanthoxylum bungeanum | reverse complement strand
TAACACAAAACACATCAAAATATTCACAAAACTCAAGAAACTATACAAAATATTAGGTTAAATGAGTGGGAAATAGTGATAGATTTACCACTCATCACCTTGGCAGAGGCAAATCTTATTGGATCATCAAACAGAGAGGAACTGATCGTGCCAGGTATGTCTGAACGACAGGTAGAAATGATTAACCGTGCTGATGCTTTTATTGCTTTGCCAGGTGGCTTGGGCACATTGGAGGAAATTTTTATAGTGCTATCTTGGGCGAACTTGAACATACACCAGAAACCAATTGGACTATTTAACGTTGATGGATTTTCTGATTTTCTTTGTGTGTTTCTTGATGATGCCCGAAGAAATGGGTTCTTGTCAAAACCTTTAAAAGAACTACTCTTTATTGCCAGAACTGCTCCGGATCTAATAGACCAACTCTTAGCCTATGAACCACAAGTTGACCCTATCCTTTCAAAGATAAATTGGTTCGAGGACGATCGTGGTAAGAGGCGTCGTGTTAATCTGGATCTTAACCTTTAACTTTTCGTGTAAGAATTTCAGCTAACCAGATGCTATCTTCTAAATTCTTCTTCTACTGTTTAAGACATTGGGGACAATGTTCATTTAGGTTTGGGGGAGGGAATTAGTTGATTAGTATCTTCTTTTTAGTTGTGTGTTTTTTTTATTTTTAGTTCAAAATTTTTCGAAAAATACAAAAAAATTGAAAAATTTTCAAAAATTACAAAAATATTTTGTGTTTTTGTGTTTTTATTTTGACTAAAAATGTGAAATTGGTAAGAGATAGCCGAGTAAGGAGTTTCCACTCCTGAGACGTATCTCAAACCTATTTCGAAACAAGTTAATTTTTGTTTATTTCCTTTTGAATTATTTAATTTGTGAATTCTCCATAAAACTAACTAAAATGGATCTTCATATGCTCAGTTGACAGGTATTATCAACATACATGGAAACATACGGACATGAACTGTAATTGAAAAGTTTGTAATACTCAGTGCTCTAGTTTAATTGGAGGAAGCATCTCAAAAACAGTGGAGTAAAAAAAAAAACGTCTGAGATCCGAGTTATTAAGTCTGTAAGGGTGTTTTAACACCTAGTGCCCTAAAACCAACTGGTTGGGAGTCACTGGCCCAAAGCTTGCTACATGGATCAAAGATCCTGCAAATATATATATATCTGAAGTCTGAGTAATTAAGTCCGTAGGGGTGTCTTAACACCTGGTGCCCTAAAGCCAACTGGTTTGGGAGCCACCGACCCAACACTCGCTACATAGACGGAAGATATTGTATATAAAAAAAAATAAATCAAAAATCAAAGAAAAATCAGAAAAAATGAGAAAAATTATTCCATTGCTGCAAAAAAGTGTGAATTCTGATAAAATTTTAGGAAAAAAATATTACTCTCTTATCAACTGCACTTATGACTGTTGTGGGAAAAATGAGTTGTTTAATATTTTGTTGGCTGTGTATATGGAGAATGGTAAATATAATCGGAGAATTTACTTATTCAATAATTTAGAAAGAAATAAAACAACTAGTAACTTGGAGTAGAAGTTTCACCTGATTAGTCACTAACTTCTTTATTCTCTTTTCGCTTGTCTTTTTGCTTTTGTGTGCATTAGTTTCTCTACCTTTTTACTTTTGTAAAATGTTTGTGGGTATCATTATTGTAAACCCTCACGAGACTACAACTATGGGTGGCAAAACGAATCAACGAATCGAATTTATATCGAATCCTAAACGAATCGAATCAAAATGTGATGAATTCGTATTCGATTAGTTTATTAAACAAATCCTAATATCAGGATTCGTATTCGATTCGTTTATTAAACGAATCGAATACGAATATTCGTTTAGTCAATAATATTATTTAATAAAATCATTTACCACACTTGATTTACATTAATTCTTCATAAATATATACACATGAAATATGTAATTAATATATTATCTCACCAAATATCTAAAATATTACTTTTTCTATGATAATTAGCTATAATTTTTCGAATCTTAATTGAAAATTAACAAGAATTAGTAAATAAAAATAATAAAACGAATCCTAAACGAATCAATGAACTTAAATTCGTATTTGATTCGTTTAATAAACGAATCGAATCGAATTGACCCATTTATTAAACGAATCCATTTTTCCAAACCCGTATTCGCTTTAAAGCGAATCGAATCGAACGAATAAACGAATCCTGACCCAAATTGCCACCCCTAACTACAACTTGTCCACTAGGGACACCTATGGGTTTAAAGGCTTGTTGCATATGCTAAATGCAACCGTGATCCCTACGAAAGTGGCTTAGTTAAATTTTATTATGTTATTTTATTTTATGTTTTGCTCGAGGGCTA
This sequence comes from Zanthoxylum bungeanum, assembly GCA_019454045.1. Lineage (NCBI taxonomy): Eukaryota > Viridiplantae > Streptophyta > Magnoliopsida > Sapindales > Rutaceae > Zanthoxylum > Zanthoxylum bungeanum. The sequence goes on along the minus strand of SKCR01032801.1, from coordinate 83,187 downwards.
GCAAAATGTTAGGTTTGGGGGTGTGATGAGTGGTAATTCTATCACTATTTCCCACTAATTTAACATAATATTTTGTATAGTTTCTTGAGTTTTGTAAATATTTTGATGTGTTTTATGTTATTTTGTAGATAAATAAAGTTTCAGGACATTATGGAGGTGATTTGGAGCAAAACAGTGAAAATTGGAAAAATGGGCATTTTGGTCATTTAGGCGCGTCGCAACGCCAAGACCTTCAGCGTCGCGACGCCTAACATGCGCCGAACAGTGCTAACGTGCGCCGGGTCCATAAATCAGAATCTGAGAAAAGTTTGACTTTGCTAACATGCGCCGTGACACGTGTCACCATCACAGCCGATATATTAACATGCGTCGTGCCACGTGTCATCATCCTACGGTGCCGATAGTCGCCATCGCCACGTGTCACTCCACGTCATTGCCATGTCATCGTCCATATCACCAGGTTGACCGAGTCAAACTGCCACGTCATCGCCACGTCATCATCAACCAATCATAGCGTGCCACGTGTCGCAATTCTATGGTGCTGACAGTCAAATTGTCATGTGTCGCCACGTCAGCGCCACGTCAGCATCAATGATTGACTCTCTAATCCTGATCTGACACGTGGCGGATAAGAATCTGAGCCGACCATTCAGAAGCTGCCACGTGTCATAATAATTGAGCCCCAACCACCTTGCCACGTGTCACCTTATCACCTTATCCAGAATCTGCAGCCGACGAACCAGAGCTTGCCACGTCGACAAAACAGGCATCGCGACGCGAGCTGGGCGTCGCGACGCCGGACCCCTACTGACCCCTATAAATAGAGCGAGAAATTACAGTTTCAGTTGTACCATTCTCTCTCATTTGTTTGATGTAAATAGAGAGTTTATCTCTCTAGTTTCTTTTAATTTAAGTTTTGTAATTACTTTTAATTACGTTTTGTAATAATAGTAATTTATTTTCTTTATTTTTATAGTTTTTACTATTTACCATGAGGAGGTAACTTCCCACTGCTAGGGTGAAAGGTAATTCTTTTACTATTGCTATTTAGATTAATCTCCCTTAAATATAATATATTCATTATTTAAAATTTGACTTAAAAAGGATACCGCTATATTGGTCAGTTGGTAATTTATTTTAATCTGGTTTAAACCTGACTAATCAAGGATACCGCCAGATTGGTCGGTTGGTAATTAAACTTTCTTACCGCCTATATAGCAGGTTCATGGACAAATCTTTTTACCGCCTTAATGGCTGGTTGGACTTAATTTGACTTAATCAGGTTACCGCCTATATGGCTGGTTGGTAATGTTATCACAAGTTTTTACTTTACCGTAATTACTTTTCAGCATTTTTACTGTATGTCTTTTACTTTTAAGTTTTTACTAGCCCTAGTTATGTGTTGTAACTAAATTAGTTATCTGGGGTTGTGATGACTTTTAATATCACTAGTTTATAAGGGGTTAGATTATAGTTTGGGTAATATAAAGATTTATTTATTTAGTCTTAATCTTAATGCTTTTTATTAACTGGCCACTAATAAAATTGACTAGGTAAACTTAAAATGAACTAGACATAGGGATTTTAAGTTTAAGACCTTAGACTCAATAGCCCACGATCTTCATTGAGGATAGATAACCCTTTAATAGATTTCCTTACAGGATATACATATGCATGTCGGGCGGGGGTAGCCATAATTGGAACTTAAACTTAATGAATCCAGATAATTTGGTTGACATAGACATATGGTTAAATTGGGTTAAACTGGGTATTTGTGTCTGACCATCGATAGAGGCTTTCACATAATTTAGTGTTCCAGGTTAATAAATCAATATATTACCCAACTATAACATAATCACTTCATCTTTAAAATGATATTGGAAGAAATCACAACCCTAGATAGTTTTTAATATTGAATTTTCTTAAACCTACTTTCGAACAATTTTATTTACTTGTTTTTAAATTTAGAATCGTCACCATTTCAAATCAATCAAACAACCTGTTAGATACTAGTAATTATTTGACCTCATAAAATTAATAGCTTAGGTATTAAGTCCTCGTCGGATCGATACTTTTTATACTACTTGAACGATATGTGCGCTTGCGTTATACGCGTGTGTTTACGCCGGTCAGCATCATTTTTAATTTTATGCCTAAATGTTTGATGATTTTAATATGCGATGAATGGATATTAAATACATTTTAATTTTATTTTATTTCAGCCACGGTTTCTCTAATTATTGTTATTCTCTCTAATGATAAATTAACGGGAGAAAATTATGTTAAATGGAAAAGTAACATAAACGCCATTCGAGTCTGTGTAGACCTTAAGTTTGTCCTGACGGAGGAATGTCCTCCCGAGCCAACCAGAAATTCTGGCCAAGCTGTATGCAATGTCTACCAGAAATGGGTCGCGGCCAACGAGAAAGCCCGCTGCTACTTGCTAGCAGGGATGTCTGAGGTTCTTACTGCAAAGCATGAGCCAATGGCTAGAACATCTTTGATGATGGAGTCATTGCATGACATGTTCAAGCAGACTTCGGAGTGACAACGTCATGAGGCTATGGTCTCAGCAACGACCTCTAGAATGAAGGAAGGGACATCAGTCTGAGAAGACTTATTAAGGATGATGACTTATCTCAATACGGTCGAAACTCATGGAGCTCGTATTGACGAGCGTAGCAAGGTGACCATGTTCATGTAAACTCTTTCGAAGAGTTTCCTTCAATTTAAAAGCAACTATGTTATAAACAAGTTGTTTTTTTAATTTACTCAACTGCTAAATGAGCTCACCCATTACGAGTCCATGCTGGTGGATCCTCGTAAGCACAATGGAGAGGCAAATATTGCTGAATCTTCTAAATCTGTCAAGAACAAGAAAAAAGGCACTAGGAAGGCTAAGGCAAAGCCTATGAAGAAGAACAAGAAAGCTCCAAGGATTCCAAGCCCAAGGGAAAATGTTTCCATTGCAACAAGGATGGGCATTGGAAAAGGAACCGTCATAAATACCTTCTGAGCTGAAAGAGAAGAAGGCTACAAGCAAATACGATTTACTTGTTATCGAATCTATTTTAGTGGATGATGATAAATCTGTATGGATTTTTTATTCTGGATCCACTAACCATGTTTGTTTTTTTTTTTGTTTTTTCAGCTACTTGATTCATGGAAGGACCTTGCTGAAGGTGACTACACCAAGAGAGTCGGGACATGGGATGTCGTTTCAACAAGAGCAGTGAGAGTTTCTAGTTTAAGTTTTTTAAATAATAGTTATTTATGTTTGAACAATGTGTTATTTATTCCTGATTTTCATAGGAATTTTATTTATGTTTCTAAACTTTTGGATGATAGTTTTTCCATTTCATTTAATAATAATTTGGTTATTATTGGTAGAAATGGATTAACTATATGCACATGAAACTCTTAAGATAATTTATATGTATTAAGGCCGCTAACACATAATTCATTGCTCAACACTGAAATGTTTAAGGTTGAAAAGCCTAAAATAAAACGGTAAAAGATTTCTCACGATGACACATATATATGGCTTCTTAGACTTGGTCATATTATCCTTGACCGGATAGATAGGTTGATAAAGAACAGAGCTTTAAACTAGTTAAAGCTTGGGACTTTACCAGTCTGTGAATCTTGTCTAGAAGAAAAGATGACCAAGAGACCATTTACTGGAAAATATATAAGATTCAGACAACCATTTGAGCTAATACATTCGGACGTTTGCAGACCGATAAATATAAGAGCCCGAGGAGGTTATGAATACTTCGTCATATTTATTGACGATTATTCTAGATATGGGTACGTTTACCTAATACAACACAAGTCAAATACCTTTGAAAAGTTCAAAGCATATCGTGCTGAGGTTGAGAACCAATTAGGTAAGACAGTCAAAATCTACAATCGGATCATGGAGGAGAATATCTTGATAGAGATTTTGAGGATTTCTTAGTTGAGCATGGAAGAGTATCTCAGTTCACAACACGTGGAACACCACAACAGAATGATGTTACAGAAAGGAGAAATCAAACCCTACTAGACATGATAAGATCTTTGTTTAGTTATAATTCACTGCCTAGTTCATTATGGGGATATGCATTGCAAGCAGCAATGTATATCCTTAATATAGTTTCATCTAAGTCTGTTCCTAAGACTCCCTTAGAGTTGTGGAGTGGTTGTAAAGCTAGTTTACGATATTTATACATATATGGGTGTCCAGCACATGTACTGAAGAATAAGACAACTAAGTTGGAGCCACTTCTCAAGTGTGCCTATTTGTAGGCTATTCTGATGAGACTAGGGGTGGGTGTTTTTATAGTTTGGAAGATAATAAAGTGTTTGTATCGATAAAATCTAAGTTTCTTGAGGAGAACTATATGAATGAGTTCAAACCTCGAAGTAAAGTGTTACTTGAGGAGTTACTTGTTGGTTCGACCAACACACGATCGTTAACAACAATTGATAGAAACATATCATATTTCGATATCTAAACGTCAGATGCAAGTATGTCAGAATGATATTCCACCTAGACGCAGTGAGAGGGTTGTACGATAACCTGATCGCTATCTAGGAGTTGGAGAGGAACAAGTTGTCGCATCCAGTGATGGTGTAGATGATCCATTGACCTATCTTAGTGCAATTGATGATTCTGATAAAGAGGAATAGCTCAAAGTCATGAACCTCAAGATGGAGTCAATGTACTCCAACTCAGTCTGGGAACTTGTAGACCACCTGATGGGGTAAAACTTATATGTTGCAAGTGGATCTACAAGAGAAAGAGGGGAGCATATGAGAAGGTATAGACCTTCAAGGCTAGGCTAGTGGTCAAGGGTTATACCTAGAAATATAGAGTTAAAAATGAGGAGACTTTCTCGCCAGTCGTCATGCTTAAATCCATCTACACTCTTCTCTCCATTGACGTATTTTATGACTATGAGATTTGGTATATGGACGTCAAGACTACATTTTTGAATGGCAATATTGATGAGTGTATCTATATGGTATAACTAGTGGGGTTCATAGCCCAAGGTCAAAAGCAAAAGGTTTGCCAGCTACAAAGGTCCATTTATGGACTTAAGCAAACATCTCAATCTTGGAACATAAGATTTGATACCACGATCAAGTTTTATAATTTTAAGCATAACGTCGATAAGCCTTGTGTATACAAGTGTGTCATTGACGAAAATATGGTTTTTCTCATTTTGTACATCGATGATATTTTACTCATTGGGAACGATGTAAAAGTATTATCGGAAGTGAAAGCTTGGCTAGCTAACCAATTCCAAATGAAAGATTTGGGAGATGCTAGTTATGTACTTGGGATCCAGATCATTCGGGATCACAAGAGACGAATGTTAGCTATATCTCAGACATCCTATATTGACAAGATCTTTGTGCGATTTGGAATGCAGAATTCCAAGAAAGATAATTTTCCATTATGACATGGAATTCATTTGTCAAAGGAATAGTCTCCTAAGACACCTCAAGGAGTTGAGGAAATGATGCCTCATCAGTCGGTAGTCTAATGTATTCTATGTTATGCATGAGACTAGACATTTATTTTACAGTGGGAGTAGTCAGTAGGTTTCAGTCTAACCCATGATTAGATCATTGGGTGGCGGTGAAACATATTCTCAGGTATCTTAATAGAACGAGAAATTATATGCTTGTATATTCTGGTGATGATATGATCCTCATGGGATATACGAACTCTGATTTTCATTCAGATGTTGATTCTAGTATTTACCCTAGGTGTTGCGGCTATTGTGTGGGGGAGCATAAAGAAATATTGTATTGCTGACTCCACCATAGAGACTGAGTATGTAGTAGTTTACGAGCAGCTAAGGAAACAGTCTGGCTCCAGAAATTCTTGGGAGATCAAGAAGTTGTTCTAGATATAGATAAACCACACACATTTTATTGCGATAATAATGGTATAGTGGCGAATTCCAAATAACCAAAAATCCACAAGAGGGGAAGCATATAGAGAGAAAATATCATCTCATCAGGGAGATAGTGCAGAGATGAGACGTTTCTGTCACGAAGATTGCATCCATAGAGAACCTGGCTAATCCGTTTACAAAAACCTTATCGGCTAAAGTGTTTTAAGGTCACCTAGATGGTATAGGATTACGTGACATGTCCCATTTGTACTAATACAAGTGGGAGATTATTGGGATATATTCTCTAGAGCTTCATGTAATGTAAACAAAAGTATTTATTATGAAATAAAAGATGCATTATTCATTTATCAAATGTTTGATTTAAGTCACATATTATGAATTATCTTGTTTACCCTTGATTACTTATGTGTCTTCAAACTTAGTGTATAATTGTCATACACAAGAGGATTTAAGTCTAAATTTACTAATCTAAAATAGTCTATAGATAACAAACAAAGCGGGTACTTTGTTTGCAGTTTATCTATAGATGCGGTCCATTCTATAATTATTTGGCGACCTTGATTCGGGATCGTCCATGTGGTGACATGAGAATGGAGGCACCTTATATGATGTGATCATATAGGACTGAACCCAGATAGAAATGAGTTTCTTATAATATTCGCTAAATAAAGAAATTCATTTCAATCTACTAGATGGTCATGTATCGATTGATCTGAATCCTGAGTGCACTGCGAACTCCTGCATGGCAGGCTATGTAATTTAATTTACAATGGTGAGGTTGGTGTAGCAATCCCGGCCAATAGCTACGTACTTTGGGGATATGGTTTGGTGTGTAGCTGTGGACAGTTTACATAGATATGAAGTTCACTTCTTCTTGCGAGAAGTAGATGGGTATCCTCCTCAAGGGTTGATTCGGTACTTGAACGATTAGAGCGCTCGAGTCTTTCTATTACGAATGGAAAGATTAACATTCATAATGGTTATGAATAGATCGTTCATTAAAGATTTAATGGTACTTAAGGTAAAAATAATTAGAAGGGTATAATAGACATTATAACCCGGCTCTTATTATGAGATACTCGTGAATGGCCAATCCGTATGTAATGACTATATCGATGGACACTAACATGGTTCGGCTTATATTATCTATCTACGGTAACGAGAGTGTATCTTCGGGTTTTTAGTGGAATAACTTGAAGTTAATAATTCGGAATATTTAATTAAGAGTTTAATTAATATTTCGGGATTATTGGAGCTCGAACCCGTAGGTCCATTTGGTCCTCATGCTAGCTCGATATACTGTAGCAAATTAAATATAATTAGATAGTCCAATTATATACTCACATATACATTATTATTAATGGGATTAATAATATATATATTTGTCACACATGTAACCTTATATTATATTTAATATAAAGTTTTATTTTTGTAAATATTAAATTATGATATATAATTTAATATATTGATTTTGAATTAATGAGTTCCAAATTTGATTTTGGAAACTCATTGTTTAAAATTTGTTGTTACAAATTTTTTTATTGTAACTTGTTTAATGTAATTATTATTTTCATTAAACAAAATTTGTTGTTACTAAAATAAGGTGGTGGCCGAATTTGATTTAGGGATATGAAGGGTTTTTTGCTTTGATTTTACACAAATATTAAACCCTAAGTATAAAAGGATAAGTGTGTTATTATTTTACCCTAATTCATAATTTCAAAATCTTAGCCACCTTCTTGTTCAAAATTTTCTCTCAAGTATTGAAAGAAAAAGAGAGTGAACAAAAACAAAAGAAAAATTCTGGTGTGATAAATTTTCTCTAAAGTGTTTAGAGATTGGACTGTGAGTCAAGCCCACACTTATCTTTGTTTGTTGCGAGACATAGCATGAAAGGTCATTCGGAGTTGGAACAAAATCATCTTCTTCTTCATTTTTGCATACACATGCCGCATATTGATATATATTTTGGGACTCGGCTTGTTTCGTGTTTAATCCAAAAAAATCGGGAATACAAAGGGGTGATTCTATGGTGTTGTGGGGCTGTTTTGGTGAGAAAAATATGACCTAAAACACTGTTATATGACACGTATATTAAGGGCTATTTTGGGTGAGTTGTGCGCGCGTCTTGGGTGTAAAATGTATCAGATCTGAGCTATTGTTTGGGGGTTGTTTTAGAGCTGAAGTATTGTCAAAAATGGAAGAAAACATCAGAATAGAGGCTGGTCAGATTCAGCCATCAACGGGAAATGGAAGAAAAAATTTTCAAGGCTAATCCTCATGCCTAAGCCGCTTCCGTTACACTAGGAAAGTGGTTCCTACACTCATTGATACCGAGAACTATTGGATATATGTTGATGGTGGTTTTTCAGCCCGAGGAAAGTTCAAATACCGAAGAAGGGTGGAATAAGTATTATACTTAGGGAAAAATACATGATAAAAGACCAATGACTCAAAGAGACATAAGGAACCCGACCGCATGATCCAAAAAGGTTCTTCAAAGGATAGAATATGTTGAAGACATGGAAATCATTGATGCTGACCCGATCTCATGAAGGTGTGATGAATTTAGGATTCTCTTGAAATATGTTGAAACCAATCCGATGAAGTCCATATATGTCAACCCGACCTAGTTGAGAGAGGTAAAAAGAGCTTTGATTGTATCATCTGCCTTGGTATGCCGACTCGAGGAATGAAGATGTGATCACAGGCCGACCTGTATTGAAGTCATGTGACGTATGACCTATGTGAGAAGATAAACTTCTAAAAGGCTAATGATGATTGTGGGAAAGAAACGGTTCTCATTGGAAGTAGCCTATGCCAACCGCCATAGTCCGGTGGAGTGACAGAGATGTGGCAGAGCAGAGCCGCCAATGGCCGATATAGTTCGGTACAGTAACAATGGAATGGATTGATCTGATTGGCCAATTTAAGGATAGTTGTGATGGAAATGATGGCAATGTGACATGGGATGACTCCAGAGGTGGTGGAATATTGAATTTGGAAGCCTATATAAAGGGGTTGTAGTCTCAGATTCAAGAGTTAGTAAATTTTGCATCTCACTACTTGTAAAAAACTAAGAGCTTAAGAACTAGTGATAGAGAGAGAAAGTTGGTCAGTGACCCGACCCCTTGAGAGAATTTTACCGGGCTTGTGTAAGACCTAAGGTGTTTTATAACTTTATAAGTTCATTTCTCCATTGTCGCTCAAGTCGGTCTTGTCCCTGAGTAGTAATAAAATACACCTTTTTTCTCCCGTGGATGTAGGTAGAAGTCATTCTCCGCCGAACTACGTAAACTCTGTGATTTATCTAAATAAACAAATTCACTGTCGATGGAGGTTTATTCGAGGGGTTAATTTCTCATATTACCCTTAGAACGAAAAAATCATTGTCAACAGATTTAAAACAAAGTAAATTTTAATTATACATTTATATGAAATTGTTCAGAATATACGTGTTTGAAGATTTTTAAAAATTAAGTTGATAATATGAAAATGAGACGCCTAAATTAATAATTTATTCTCACATTAATATACTTGATGTAATAATATTTTTAATTTCCACAATGATTTTAAAAAATAACGGTTGAAAAACCCCAACAACTGAACAATAAGTTACTTCCCCACGACCACAAATTTAAAAAATATAGACTTTTATTAAAATGCTCTACAATAAATAAATAATATAAGTATGATGAAAAATCATATGTGAAAAAATACTTTTTTTAATCATATGATTGTAAAATTGCATCACTTATTACTTGAAATAAAATTTTGTTTGCATATTGCATTATGCTCTAGGGCATATATCTCGACAATCTCACACTTATACTAGAGCAAATGAGATATATCGTATAATCCAAAACCCTATAGGTAACCCTTAAACACTTAGGCATCAAGGTATTTTTAAACAGATTAGCCAAATTCTCTACAGATGTTATCTGCACTATCTCCCTAATAAGTAAGTATGAAAATGGGTCGGGTCGGGCCGGGCCCGGGATTTGATATGCCCGGCCCGAGCTCGACATTCAAAATTTTGGCCCAGGCCCGGGAAAAGCCCGATCGGAGTGTCTGTCGGGGCCGGGCCGGGATTTATCTGGCCCGATTTTTTATTAATAAAAAATTATACATATTTATAATTTATTATATATATATATAATTTATTATATAAATATAAATAATGTGAAATATTTTTTTAAGCCCGGGCTTAATGTATCGAGCCCGAGCCGGGCCTATACTTTTAGGGCCCGGCCCGAGATTTTCTTCCCCCGGACGGGCCAGACCAGGTCCGGATTTTTTTGCCATCCTTACTAATGAGATGATATTTATTCTTTATATACTTCCACTTCTTATGGCTTTTTAGTTCTTTGGAATTCGCTACTGCACCACTATTATCACCATAAATTGTGAATGGTTCATCCATATCTCGAACAACTTCCAAATCTCATAAAAAGTTACGGAGCCATATTGCTTCCTTAGTTGCTTCACAAATTACTACACACTTAGCGTCCACAGTGGAGTCAGCAATGTAAGATTGCTTTATACTCCTCCATACTACGGCTCCACCACCGAGGGTGAATACTGATCCAAATATAGATTTCGTAGAATCCACGATTATCTCAAAAATAAAATTTAAATACCCTCTAAGGATTATATCCTTACCAAAATATATTGTTGGGGCAGTTGTGGAACCCCTAGGGTCGGATCGGTGCCCCAGGCAGCGGAAATGGGTCTAACCCATGGAAATCAAGTATGGGTGTAATTTTAAATTATTTAATGCAATACTATATTTTATTATGAGTGTATAGGAAAAACCGGGACTGAATCGAAGTTTGCATGCTAAAAAACGAGCGAAAACAAAATTGGCTCGTACACGTACACGCGTGAACAGTGCCCGCGCACACTGTTTTTTTTTTTTAATTCATTTCTTAATGATTCAAAGCTTCAGCTCACATTCCAGTGAGCTGAAGCAATTAGGGTCTTTGACCCTAATAATTTCCAGTCTTCCCTAAACACTCAAAATTAATTTTTAATTTCAAAACCTACTTCAACACATGTTATAGAATAAAAATCAAGTTTTTTCAAAGTATCAAATATTTTTCCAAAAACACAAATTTATTCTAAATATGCATTTGCGTAAATTTTGAATCCAATACACAAACAAATTTTAGAATCCCAATTAGAAATATCTCGTGAACAATTCTAGGTCACCCAAAGGTGGTCAAGTGATTCTAGAATGCTCTAAGCTTTAATCTACAGTTCCAAACTCTTATTAATTGTTCCATGTCCAACATGAACATCTTTGACCTAAATTATAAGCATGTTGTGTTTATACTTCTAAAGTATCCTAACACAATTGATTAGCCTTATTCAACATTAAGCTATGTGATCATGCATCTAATACACAAATAAACATAGCTTAGGAGAAGATCAAACTTTACCTAGTAAGTTTGATGCAAGATCCAATCTACCTCTCATTTGTTGAAATTGTTGGAGAACCTCCAACGTGTGCAAGCTTGACTTCAAGATCCAATCTTGTTTCCAATGCTTCCAAGATTCACTTCAAGATCCAATCTTGATTTCTCCTAGATGAAATGTTGTAGAGACCTCACAAGCTTCTCTAAACACTTCTCTAACTTAGGCTAATATCTCTAAGAATTTGCTTATGTTTATTAATGTTCTTGTAATTAAAACCTTGTGTATAGCTTACTCAAGCTTTTGCTTATGCTTGTACTTGTAATTAAAATCTTCCTAAAGCTTGCTATTTATAGCAAAACTTAGGCAATTTTTAATCAATAAAAGTTCTAATCAACTTTTAAGTGGGCTTAATCCAATTTGTCCAAATATGTATAATTAGGTGTGACTAATCTCCATTGTCTCCCACTTTGATTTAATCCAATTAAATCAACCCAAGGATTAGGAAATGGATTAGTTCAATGTTTGCCACTTTGATTTAATCCAATTAAATCAATCCAAAACCACCTATTATTACATACTTACAATTACCATAATATCCTCAAATGGTGGATATAATTATGATTTTATAATAAAGCCCTTGTGTAATTATTGAATTAATCCAATTAATCCAATTAGGTCAAAGTAAATAATCAATGTTATCCAATAACACTTGATTATCTTAGTTGATAATTATAATATCGAATATTATCTTTTATAAAAAATAATCGGCTACCCAAGTGCTCAATGAGTACACTTTATATTGAGACTCTCTAAGTTCAGAAATGTTCGTCATATAAGCCTAGCTAATATGTATGCAATTCGGCCACCCCCGAATTCACGAAGAACACGAAAGACCTTTCTGAACTATATAAGTCGAGGTCATCACATATGTTTAACAATCCCTCCGTCGTAGGCTATCTGAGTTGTGCTTAGGAAACATATAATATACCATCAAGTTTCCAAGACACACATCTCATGTCGACATGTCCACGATTCTTTACAACAGATGCGATCCACCCTAGGTGATCGGCTTTGGCCAAAGTCTTTAAGAATCGTGACTTAACTCACATGGATACCTAAACCCCTTATGGTACACATATGAGCCGACGGATCCTATCTTGCTTCGCACTTGATTACTGAGTGCATCGGTCTACACCCAACAAATATCTAGAGGCCAGACCATGAAAGGTTTCTGACATACATGGCATCAAAGTGTGGAGGATCTCACACAAAATCAATGTTATCCTATAGTCAAAGGATTACATATGCTACTCGACTCGAGGAGATTCCTATTGACGGTGGTGTGTACTTCCAACTCTTAGGAATCACATATGAGTCATTCAGTATTCGCTTCAACGAATACCCATATGTATATACGAGTTTTCAAAACTCATGGTACATCGAGTTAAACCTTTGGAACTCCAATTCCAATATACGACATATGTTAGTCTTCTAGGTTATAGAAATTCGACCGTTATTCCAAAACCAACGACTATGAATATTTACTTTAAGAATAGTTTACACGTAGTGTCAAGACTATTTTGAGGTCGATGTCATTCTTAGAATATCTATACATCAATCTAATATGCATAATGACAATACCATTATAAGGTATGAAATGAAAAATATAGTTATTTTATTAATAAATAATAAAATGTACAAATCGGATTGGCACTCCAAGCACCAACTTCATCATATAAAAGCATACAATTTCTCTTTCTCTTGAGATACTTGAGAATGTGCTTCACAACCACCCAATGATCTAATCATGGGTTAGACTGAAAGCTACTGATTACTCCTACTGTATAGTAGATGTCCAGTCTCGTGCAAAGCATAATATATATGAAATTTCCAACTGTAGAGACATATGTGATATGTCTCATCTCTTAAACTGCTTGAGGTGTCTTAAAAGATTGTTCCTTTGACAAATGAATTACATGTCGAAAAGGAAAGTTACCTTTTTTTAGAAATTTACATCCCAAATCACACAAGAATCTTATCGATATATGATGTCTAAGACGTGGATAATAGTAATCTCTTGCGATCCTAATAATCCGGATCCTAAGTATATAACTCGCCTCCTCTAAATCTTTCATTAGAAATTGGTTAGCTTGCTAGGATTTTACATTCGATAATACTTTTACATCATTCCTAATGAGTAAAATATCATCGACAAATAATACGAAAAATACCACATTATCGTCAATTATGTGTTTGTATACACAAGGCTCATTATCATTTTGCTCAAAGTCATAAGACTTGATCGTCGTATCAAATATAATGTTCCAATATCGAGATGCTTGCTTCAGTCCATAAACAGACCTTTGCAGTTTGCAAACTTTTTTCTGTTGACCTTGGGCATCGAATCCATTTGGTTGCCCCATATAGATGCTCTAATCAAGACTACCATTCAAGAATGTTGTCTTGACATCCATTTGTCATATCTCAAAGTCATAATATGAGGCAATGGATAGAAGAATATGAATATATATTTGAGCATGACTATTGGCGAGAAAGTCTTCCATAGTCTACTCCCTCTTTCTAGGTATAACCATTGGCCACTAGTCTCGCTTTGAAGGTCTGTACCTTCCCATCTACTCATCTCTTCCTCTTATAGATCCACTTGCAACCTATAGATTTTACCCCATCAGGTGTTGGGGTTGGTGCTCATAACGCCAATTCCCGATTGTATTTCTTTGAGAATACTTTTGTAAAACGTTTTATTATGAATAAAATAAGCAATTTCTGTAATATAATATATCTTTTAATATTGTAAAGACGTAATGGACCTTAGGATGATTAGTCATGATACTTTTGCAAAAGCATCGCAACTGACATTGAGTTGTATCATGACGTTGTCATTCTCAGACAGTTCCTGGTCAAGGTTTACACTAATTGGTCAGTAAAGTAAACCCGTTGAGACCGATACATGTCGTATATTGGAATGTATGATTCCAATGGTTTCTCAATGAACCATGAGTCTTGGGGACTCGTATAGACGTGTAGGTGTTTATAGCGGATAAACATTGAACGACTCACTGAAGATTCTTAATGGATGGTACACCAACGTCAATAAGAATCTTCGCGAATTGAGTAGCACTTGTGATTCTTTGACTTGAGATACCACTGTGGGCACATGAGACATCTTCCACACTTAGATGGTAGTCACGTCACCGATCTATTTAGTTCAGACCTCCGCCTGTTCGTTGGGTGTGGATAGATCCTCAGGGTGTCTGTGTGTGTCAAGATAGGATCTGTCAGTTCTGTGTATAGAGCATAGGTAGTCCATATATGTTTAGCAATCAGATAAAAACCATGGGCTCGTGGTACACTTTAGAAGTCAGTTCTAAGTGTTCTTTTTGAGATTGCTAATAGAATCGTCGACGGGATAGTCCCTATAGAGTTTTGACGTTTACATCTATATCTCTGGGATATATCTGGATACTTGTGACGGAGGAATTATACATTTGTCATGACCTCAACCTGTATGATTCAGGGAGTTTATCCGTGGTCGTCATAATTTACGGATGGCTAAATTATGGACACGAAATTGGATTTCGTGACGGATATGTCTGAATCTAGAGAGTCTCACTAATGAAATATACTCGTAGAGCACTACGGAAATATTTATAAATAATACTTATGATTTATAAGTCGTTTAATGGTTAAACAAAAAATACATGCGAATGGACCTAATAGTCATTTCCTAATTTTTGTGTATTTGCATTTAATGATAGATTTTATCAAATACACATTAATTAATTGTCAAATTGAGATATTTGACTAATATCATAAATATATATGTATTTGATATTTAATGTAAATATAATACATATATTTAATATATTTGTATTTAAATAATTATTTAATTGTTAAATAATTAAATTAATTAAAATATAAATATCTGAAGTTTTGATATTTTATTAAATGACTTGAGTTGCTATTGTTGACTTGTTGAAAAGTTATTAAAGTTGTAATGATTCAAGTTAACAAGTTGATAAAGCTTTAATGAAACAAATTGAAAAATATCTAGATATTTTTATATCACAAAATTCGACCAAGGCCAATAGTGTAGGTATAAATTGTTTTGTTTCATTTTAGGGTTTGAAAAGTTCATTAGACACAAAATAAACACAAAAGAAGTTGAGATAAAAGGCTTGGAGGCTAAAGAATAAAGCTTGGAAAAAGCTTATTTTGTAAGTTTTTCTTTAAAGTCTTCAACATGAAAAATATTTCTAACATGCTTAGCTTCAATTTGTGATACTTTGATGTTATCTCTACTGTTATAGTTGTGTTTAATTGGTTGTGAACTTGAATGAAAGTTGTATGTATGTAAGTAAGCTTGAAATGGTTTCAAAGGCTCACTTTTGATTTTTTGAAAATCAAGTTGCCATTCTAGAGTTTTTGAGCCACTCATTGGTGACCTAGAATTGTTCTAGAGTTATTTCAAAGTGGTGAGACTTGTTTGGTGTTGCAAAGAATGAATTAAAGTGTTGGATTTTAAAGATTTGGTAAAATTGGTCAATTTGGTGAAATTATAAAATTAGTTTGGTTCTTAACCCTCAATTTGGGGCTTTTCATATATGTGATGTATTATGGAGTTTATATCATGCATGTAAATTTTTGGATTGATTGGATTTGATCTTGGCATGTTTAGAACATAAAAGGACTAAATTGCAAATAACTGAAAAATGGGGGGTGCTCACGGCAATTAGCAAAAACTTGGGGATTTGATTGAAATCTGATTTTGATGTATTGGATATGTTGAAAATCATTTTAGAAATGATTTAGAATCATCCAAAATTGTATTTGACAATTTTAGGACTAAAATGATCAATTTGCAAAGTTGTTGGGCAATTCAGTAATTATCAAGAAATTTGATCTCTTGTGTAATTTTTCAGAATTTGATAATTGGATAATTAAATAAATAATTTTATTTAATTGATCCAAGAAAAATTTTGAAATCGGAAAATTTTGATTTTCCATTATTCCGCTACATTACCGGATTTTCGCCAATATGTTGAAAATCATTTTAGAAATGATTTAGAATCATCCAAAATTGTATTTAACAATTTTAGGACTAAAATGATCATTTGCAAAGTTGTGGGGCAATTCAGTAATTATAAGAAATTTGATCTCTTGTGTAATTTTTCAGAATTTGATAATTGGATAATTAAATAAATAATTTTATTTAATTGATCCAAGAAAAATTTGAAATTGTAAAATTTTGATTTTCCACTATTCCGCTACATTACCTGATTTTCGCCATAATACCCCTTCATCAGGTTGGTCTACAAGGACATAGACTTCATCTCGAGATTCTTGGCTTTGAGTCATTTCTCTTTATCAGGATCATCCATTGCACAACGATAAGCTCAATGGATCATCTACACCAATGCTAAAGGCAACAACTTGTGTCTCTCCAATATCTAGATAGAGATCAGGTTGTCATATAATCCTCCCAATGCAACTAGGTCCTGATGTAACTGTATCTGATGCTCAAATGTCGAATGTGCTACGTTATTATCAACAACTATTGTTGACGGTTTACTAGTCGAACCAGAAAGTAACTCATTGAGTACCACTCTAGTGGGAGGCTTGAATTCTCTCATACAGTCCTTTTCGAGAAACATAGCATCTGTCGACACAAACATTTTATTATCTTGTGAACTGTAGAAAAATCCACCCATAATTTTCTTAAGATAGCCTAGAAATAGGCATACCTTTGAACGGTGTTCCAACTTTGTAGTCTTATTCTTCAACATATATACTGGACACCCTCATATACAGAAATGTTACAAACTAGCTTGCGATCGCTCCATAACTCTAAAGGTATCTTAGGAACAGACTTAGATGAAACTATAATAAGGATATATACCGTTGTCTATAATGTATATCCACATAATGAACTAGTAATGAACTGTCACTCATTGATCTCATCATGTCTAGTAAGGTTCGATTTATCCTTTTTGTAACACCATTATGTTGTGGTATTTCAGGTGCTGAGTTGGGACACTATCCCATAATCAACTAATAATTCCTTAAATTCATTATCGAGGTATTCTCCTCCATGATCTGATCGTAGAGTTTTGATGGTTTTTCCTAATTGGTGTTCAACATCAGTACGCACTTTTTGAACTTTTCAAAGGTATGTGACTTACGATGCATTAGGTAAATATACACATATCTAGAATAATTATCAAAAGATGTGATTAAATATTCATAACCACCGAGTGATTGATTGAATCTTAGTCATTTCCCAATAAAAGGTCTCTTGGTTATTTTACATTTTAAACAAGACTCACAGACTTGTAAGGTGTGGTTGTTGGTTTCAATATAGGTCCCAAGATCATGAAATCAAGCAAGAAATTCGCATGAACACATCAAAGGAGTAAGGCGGAAACATAACTCACATTGATTGGATTTGATGCATCAAAGAACACAAGCCTTCAAGCTCTCTCCATAAGCTCGGCAATGGCTTCTCCAAGGACTCGACTGCTCGGTTTTTGGCGTTTTTGAACCTCCTAGAATCGGCCATTGAAGCCCACCATGGAAGCTCCAAGCTACAAGCTTCAAAATGGATTCCTTGCACACAAGTTCACTACCTTATCACCTTTGTAAAACCCAAGGTGTGCTAGCACTAGATTTCTTTCATGCTTCTCACGCCCAAGCCAAGATTGGAGAAGAAGATGAAGAAATTTGGCTCAAAGCCGTGAGAGGAGGGAGAACAATTTTGGCTCCAAAATCTCCAAAAACCGTGAACCACTCAAGGAGAGAGAGAATAATAGCTTTTGTATATGTTTTTATTATTATCTTATTTTCCAAGTCAATAAAATAAATCATATACCACTTTTTATTTACTTTCAAAAAGTAAAGTCAAAAAGCAAAAGCAAAAAGCAAAAGATGCTTTTTCAACTCACATCACTATTCACATCAAGTCACTTTAATAAAGTGACTACATGTCATGTCACATCACTCAAAGTGACAAGTGATTTGACGATTGATGCGACTAGTGATTTGACGCTTGACGTGACTTGCGTGCCGCACTCGGATTCGAAATGCGAATGCGTTCGTAATCACTCTTGGGCTCGGGTTCGCTAATTCCAACTTAACGAATTTTCGTCGCGTCGTAATTAAATGATTACGCTTAGCGAAATCACTATTCACATCGCTAACGAATTAATTCTAAATTAATTCGTTCGCCCGAATTAAAATCTAATTTCAATTCCGCGTCTAAATCCAATTTCATATAATATATCGAATATATTATTTTATCGATTAATTCCAAATTAATCGTTCTCTCTCTTTATTAATATTTTATCCTAGATAAAATATCTCCGTAATTAATCCCAGATTAATTTTCTCTCTCATCGAATTAATCTCAGATTAATTATAGTGCGAGTCATACATCATCGGTGAATCTTCGGGAAGCGACCCATGAGATCCCCAGATATGTTGGCAGTAAATACGGTCGTCGGACTATCCGAACACGTAAGTACCTCGTACTACGTTTATACCGATTTACAAGACAAGGTTGGCTTCTAGCAAAGCGTCATGCCTACCCAATTCTCTGGAAATATCCTTACAGGAATATATGATCTATATCAAGCGTAGTATACCGAAGTATTGTGTGTTTCTGTCCAGTATCGGATGCTCACGTGCAAGGCATGGGGCTGGAATTGTGTCTGCCCCGTACGAAGCACATATCCGATGTCTGGCAACTAGTCTCTATAATCGGATATACATGACCTAGTCATAATATCCCGATAGCTCGAGCATTTAAGAGAACAAGCTCCGTATCCTACGTGATCATCATCTCCATATGACTGGAGTGACACTTCCATCTTGACATCACACCCAACACACTACGATTCTCAATATACCCAGCATTGGCGTACACAGAATCGGTTAAAGCCCTGGACGACCTCAACTAAAGTATATTGATTGTCGTATATATTAGCGGTGCAAGTCTCAGGTTAAGACCAAATACACCTACCCTAATTGCAGACTCCCATAGACACATAGTCATACTACCAATGGGATTCCGCTGGGGTCTATCCAGAGCGAAGTTGTTTCCCGTACCATCGGTAAAACACAATCTCCTATTACACTTGCATGAGTATCTTATACCCAAATATATGAGAACTATGCCGTTGTGCCCTCACAAATGCGCACAAGTGTAATACTAGTCTTTTACGTATTATCGATGTCCAATCTCGATAATACTCTGACTAGGGATATTTAATGATTTATCCTTCGTGGACTGATACTGTCTCATATCATTCTCTGTCCAGGAACAAATCATAGGGACCTTCTATCATTTATACATATAGGTGATCTAATCACAAATGATAAGAGTGCAATCTCCTTTGTCACATAGTTAATTTGTACAACAACACCATGATCTGTACAAATAGTGACGCTATGGGTTATAATTGTCCAACAATCTCCCACTTGGCCTATAGCCAGTCACCCGAGTCTCTGACACTCGAACTATGTACGGTTGGCTCAAATTGCTGAGAAAAGCTTTCATCAGCGGATTTTCATGATTATCGTCTGATGCGATTTATTCGATCATCACATCGCCACGATGTATGATCCGAACGAATCAGATGAATAGTCGAAGTATATATATGGATCGTTGATGAGACCATTAATTATTTAGCCTGTGCTGACGCCTAGCTCAGCTGCTAACAAAACTATATCTAATCTAATTAGATTTGTTATTGACCCAGATGGCTTCTATTGCTGCTTCAGCTTCTGCAATTAACCCACATTTGTTGTTTATTCGGTAACAGTATCTTGCTTGGAAGATTTCCAGCTCACTGTACCGTTATACTATTTTATAGTACCTTTGTTACGACTTATAGTCGTTATCATGAAAGCCAAGCTTTCATCGATTATTTTATGGGAATATCATTTCCAAGAAATGATATATCATCATTACTCAGGACATTCACTGTCAGTGCGCTCCCACTAACCCTCTTATATACACAAGAATCATTTTCGTTTTGAATTAATCATCATAAACTATTATGATTACATCAAAACGATAATTCCAAGAACCTAATGCTTGCTTCAATCCAAACATGGATCGAATAACCTGCAAACCTAGTTTGCTTGTTATGGTCCGACAAAACCGTCAGGATGAGGTAAACATCCTCCTACAGGTTTCCGTTAAGGAAAGCGGTTTTGGCATTCAGCTGCCACATTTCAGGAATGAAACATGCAGCATTAGCAAGCATTATCCAAACGGATTTACCATGGCAACAGGTGAAAAGGTTTCGTCGTAATCAACACAGTGTTGATAACTCTACCTTTTCGCTAAAAGCCTAGCTTTATACGTTGTTATGTTTCCATCCATGTACGTCTTCCTTGAAGACTTATAATACCAATAGGCACAATGCCTTGCGGTACATCAACTAGTCTTCAAACTGGTTGATATACATGGAATCCACTTCGGATTACATGGCACTTTGCCATAATTAGGGAGTTGATACCTTGTATCACTTCCTCATACGTAGTCAGTTGGTATTCCTTAATAAGATAGACATCCTTATGAGGTGAGATCAGAAACCCATACCCCAGGTTGTTTTCTGACTCTATCTGACCTACGCGGTTCTTGTGTATTTGAAGATTAATGGTATAGTTTCATCCTTGATGAACTATTTATGTTCCATTAAGGATTCGATGCCTTGAACAGTATTACTCCGATTTTCAACGAGTTATACTATCCTCCCACTTACCACTGCATATCGGTATTCCTCTTAGGAAAACCGCATGGCGAGCAACAATTACATTGTTCTCTCGTGAGTTGTATAAGTACAATACTTATGGTATCCCTAGGATAACCTACATTTGGCACTTATCCAATTTGGGTTTCAGTTTGGTATCATCCAAACATATGCCTAGCATACCCAAATATTCAGGAATGTGAAAACCCAGTTTCTTTCATGTTCATATCTAATATGAAATCTGTCAAACAGATATTTATGGAACCTTATTCAAAATAAGTTCTGCACTGTTTATAAGTATCCGTTGAAGGAAATGGTAGCTCAGAGCGACTCATGATTAACCTTATCATGTCTAACAAAATTTGGTTAATCCTGTTCGGACACACCGTCAAAATGACATGTTCCGGGAGGAGTCCTCATTGAAAGAATACTGTACTCTTTCAAGTATACGAGAAACTTACTGCTTAAGTATTTTCATTACGGTCTTACCGTGACGGTTTAATACTTTAGCTTGTCTATTTCGTGTCGAAACTTAAAAATTTCTGATTTGTGTTCTTCAAAAGAAACACATAACCATTACGCGATGCCACATCCATAAAGGTCACGAAATATTCATATCCATATCTAGCCTTGCTAGAGATGGGCCAACTTTCTTCACTATGAACTAGGGCTAACAGATCAGTGGCACTTACACTTTTACCAAATAAATAGTGTTATAGGCGCTTTCGTAGACTTTATTTGATTGGAATCAAATCAGTCCGAGTACCCACTCTTCAAAAGTGTGGATATTCGAGTCTTGTTTAATTGTGTCCCAGACAACAATGCCACAATTAGTTTCTTAACTGATCAAATCAGTTTGAGCTATTTATTTGTCATGTTATATATTTGAGATATTATTTACATTCAAAATATAAATTCTGTTATTCACATCTAATGTGTTTATCTTAATATCATCTTTATAAAATAAAACACTTTAGTGTTCTAGAATATAAAGGTTCACCCGCAGCGGGTCAAACACTGATATAAAGATAATGTATCTAGTCAAACTAGTTACATTATAACAGTTTCCTAATTTAAGTACATACCCGAAGGTAGTTCCTAAATTCAGGTATCTACGGTTAAAACAGCGACTTTCGTCCCGTTTCCAATTCACAGATAAATCTCAATTGATGTCATTATCCTGCTCACAGCAAATTCTGAACATCAATACATATTTATGTACCACACTAAGTATTTAAAATCTAATTTTAATACTAGCTGTGAACATAATTATGACAATCATTTTTGAAGTCAGAGCCTTGCTCGTCTTCAATTCCTTCTTGGGATATGTCCTTTTATCTTCCTAGAAGATTATAATGATTTTACCTTTGCCATTTTCAACACTCCAGAAGCTTTGGCCTTTTGGAATATCGAAATAAGGTGCGACTAGCGCTACTCGTCTAATTGCAAACTTTGACTTTGTCTCCTTGAGATTAGTCATTAATTCTCCAAAAAATTATTTATTGCAATATTTTACATCTAAAATCAATTTTAGATTTATGAAGATCCTTCAATTTCAATATCATACTTTAAGAATCTAATCCTTAGTTCTGATAAAGAAATTAATGAGTCTATATGACAAGTATAATGGATTAAGCACTAAAGTTATCATTACATGAATATTCCAAATATCATGTTCCACTTATTTGCTTAACTCCGAGCTTTAGGCATAATTCATTATTTTATCAAATAAAATAACTTATTAATTTCCAAGACCATCTCGAAATTATTCCCAATTTGAAAATTAAAGTCGTTTAAATACATTTTCACCCAGGATTATGTTTTAAACATTAATCTTTCATTCTATCTTGATTCTAATAGTCCAACTATTTAATCAACGATTTGTGGTACCATTGATTATAATGATTATAATAGTCCAACTATATAATCAAATATAATTTAAATTAATTAACCTCAATTACATTGATTACTATAATCCAATTATAAAATCAACTGTAAATCGAAATTAATTAATTCAAATATATTGATTAATATAATCCAATTATATATAATCAACTATAATACAGTCCAACTGTTTTATTAAAACAACAATTTAAATATTAGTCCAACTAACATTTAATCTAACGACGAAATAATTTGAATGAGCGCATTGACCGGCGTAAACACACACGTATAACGCAAGCGTACGTATCGTTCAAGTAGTATAAAAAGTATCGATCCCACGAGGACTTAATACCTAAGTTATTAATTTTATGAGGTTAAATGATTACTAGTATCTAACAGTTTGTTTAATTTGATTTGAAATAGCGACGATTTTAAATTTAAAGACAAGTAAATGAAATTGTTTGAAGGTAGATTTTAAGAAAATTCAATATTAAAAACTATCTAGGGTTGTGATTTATTCCAATATTGTTTAAAGATAAAGTGGTTATTTTATAGTTGGGTAATATATTGATTTATTAACCTGGAACACTAATTTATGTAAAAGCCTCTTCCGATGGTTAATTACAAATACCTAGTATAATCCAATTGAACCATATGTCTATGTCAACCAAATTACCTAGATTCATTATGATTAAGTTCCAATTATGGCTACCCCCGCCCGACAGGTATATTCTTATCCTGTAAGGAATCTATTGAAAGGGTTATCTATCCTTAAGGAAGATCGTGGGCTAATGAGTCTAAGGTCTTTAAACTTAAAATCCCTATGTCTAGTTCATTTTAAGTTTACCTAATCAATTTAATTAATGGCCAGTTAATTAAAGAGCATTAAGATTAAGACTCAATAAATAATTCTTTTATATTACCCAAATTATAATCTAACCCTTATAAACCCGTGATATTGAATTTCATCACAACCCTAGATACTAACTTAGTTATGACACATAGCTAGGTCTGGTAAAACTTGAAAATAAAAGACATAAACTGCTGAAAAGTAATTGCGGTAAAATAAATACTGAAAAGTAAAAATACAATAAAGATGCTAAGGTAAAAGGAATTAACTTCTACTATTAATTATTTAGATTTCTCCCAGTAAAATAATATATAAACTTGTGATTTATTATCAACCGACCAATCTGGCGGTATCCTGATTAAGTCAATTTAAGTCCAAAATAACCAGCCATAAAGGCGGAACCAAAATAACTAGCCATAAAGGCGGAACCAAAATAACCAGCCATAAAGGCGGAACCAAAATAACCAGCCATAAAGGCGGAATAGTAATTTTATTATCACCGACCAATATGGCGGTATCCTTTATTAATCAGATTTTAAATAGTAAATATATTATTTTTACGGGAGATTAATCTAAATAACAATAGTAAAAGAATTACCTTTCACCTTAGCATAAGGAAGTTACCTCCTCATAGTGAATAGTAAAAACTGTAAAATAAAGAAAGTAAATTATTATTATTACAGAAAGTAATTAAAAATTACAAAACTAAATTAAAAGAAACTTAGAGAGAGAAGAACTCCATAATTACATCAAAGAAGTGGAAGTGAGAGGTGTGTTGAAAACTGAAATTTCGAGTTCTATTTATAGGCACGGATAAGGGTCCAGCGTCGCGACGCTGAAATTGCACTAGCGTCGCGACGCTGGGTATAGTTCGACACGTGTCACGCGCTGGTTGGTCGGCTCAGAATCTTATCCGATGACGTGGCACTGTTCATGACGTCATTGCTTGCATCACGCTGACGTGTCAACTGTTCATGACGTCATTGCTTGCGTCACTTTGATGATGTGGAAGGTGACATGGCGACACGTGGGCCGGCGGCCGTCAGACGAATAAGATATCGACACGTGTCACGCTGTGATTAGCTTATGATGACGTGGCATGTTGACTCGGTTGACTTGCTGACGTGGCTGCTGATGTGGAAGATGATGTGGCGACATGTGGGGCGGCGGCCGTCAAACGAATAAGATATCGACACGTGTCACGTTGATTAGCTTATGATGACGTGGCATGTTGACTCGGTTGACTTGCTGACGTGGCTGCTGATGTGGAAGATGATGTGGCGACACGTGGGGCGGTGGCCGTCCAAGCAATAAGATTTCGACACGTGGCACGGCGTATTTCAGCATCTCCGTTGTGATGGTGACACGTGGCACGGCGCACGTTAGCAAAATCAAACTTTTCTCAGATTCTGATTTCTGGACCCGGCGCATTTTAGCAGATTCGGCGCACGCTGGGCGTCGCGACGAGCAAGCTTTAGCGTCGCGACGCTGAAATGACGATTTTGCCCTTTTGTCCAGTTTTGTTCATTTTGCCCCAAAACAGCTCCAGAATGTCCGAAACTTAAAACTTTATTTATCTAAAAAATAACACAAAACACATCAAAATATTCACAAACTCAAGAAACTATACAAAATATTAAGTTAAATGAGTGGGAAATAGTGATAGAAATACCACTCATCACGCATATGGCGAGTAATTGAACGAGTATTGCAAATTCAATCTTGCCTCCCACTATTTTTCGGCGAGCCTCTAACCCTCTGTCGAGTACTCGGGAAACCGTGTTTCCTAGTGGGCTAGGATCCCGTTAAATATCACACAATCTTGACTTTGGCCAACAAATTGTATGATAAATAACTAGGTAGATCTCTAAGATCAATGGATCTAATCCAATTCCTAGATCCGGTAGAGAGATATCCAAGTCCGAAACATATATCTAATATATGCCAATACATCCAATGTATTACCTAACCTTTTTCCTCTGAATCAACTAAGCCTTGGCTTTGGCACAACAAACTTATTGATCCCATCAAGCGCGACCCATTGACCATGGAAAGCTTCGTAATCAATGTCGAGTGACAAGAAGTGGTCTTGACTTTGGCCAACAAACCACAACTTGGACAAGACACCGATATGGAACAAAACTCGCGTGATTCAAACATCTTTGACGGACAAAGGGCTTGACTTTGGCCAACACACCAATGCCAGTCTCGGATCTTGAGTGAGAATCACTCAATGGAAGGAAGACGCTTAATATTGAACGAGGGTTTTTTCGCGTGCAAATTGGCAACCAATTATTATCTTTGTTAAGGTCTCATCATCATACATCCTTAAACATGCATTCTAAACACATAATAAAGCGTATATGAAATAAAATAATAATGATATGCGGATGGATACTTTACATTGATCCTAGATCAAATCTCTCATTTTCTCTCTCCAAAGCTAGCACTTGTATTACTTCTACCCGTTACACTACACTTCTAAAGAAACCTCATTTACATTGAGGGGAATAGGTGAGAAGAGAATACAAAGAGTATAAAGGTGATAAGGCTGGACACGCAGGTCCAATTAATAAATCAAATTTATTACAATTTCCAAAATGTCCCACCTGACTAATATCCATCCGATATACATTATTCATGCATCGCAACCATGTATTCATACAAGCATGTTATCAATCAATCTAATCCAATTAATTAATCTGATAATTAGTGATCATCCAATGTTCAAACAACGATTTGATTTTTACTTGAGTCAAACTCGTTTTTCGAATAAGTACTCAAAGTACGAATTCTCGAATTAAATTAAACTACATAATTAAATCCAATTTAATACGCATTTAATTCTAATTCACTATTTAATTCCAAATTAAATATTACACTTTTATTAACGAACCTTCTACGATTTAAATTCCAAATTCAATCGTTAAGGGTCTCAAAGCCCAATTAACGTCCAACGTTTATTAATTAAAGTCCAATGGGCTTTTAATTAATTTCTTAAGGCGTGGACTTTTGGTCAACTCGGGTCAAACCGATAACCAAAGTCCAATCCGGGAGTTACCCCATAAGCCTTTAAATTAATTTTGGCCCATTAGGCCCAATTAAATAATTAAGGTCCATTAAGTCATAATTGGACTTTATGGATGCGGTTTTGGCCCAATTGGATCCAACCAATTTTGCCTAAATCCAACTTTGTACAACAAAGCCCAAAAGCCCAATTACAACCTATAAGGCCCAATTTCCAAAAACAAGCCCAATTAATTAACTTATAAAATTCCAAATTCCATAATTAATTAACCTAAGTGAATACACAATTAATCACCCAATTAACATTTCTAAAACATCAATTAGCATAATTAATCATGCACTTGAACAACAAATAGTGTCCAACACAATTTATCAAAATCAAACCCAATTTACATGCTTAAAGTCTCGGTAATTAGGGGCTTTTTCAATCCGATTCGGTTTCAATCCAATTGAATCCACAATCATCATTTCCCAAATCAATTCAACTCATCCAATGAATTAAAAAAAAAACACAA
The DNA here is from genome assembly GCA_019454045.1 of Zanthoxylum bungeanum. NCBI lineage: Eukaryota > Viridiplantae > Streptophyta > Magnoliopsida > Sapindales > Rutaceae > Zanthoxylum > Zanthoxylum bungeanum. Next base: position 55,808 of record SKCR01032801.1, on the reverse strand, counting down.
TGAATTTCAATTTATCAAAGAATTCGGCCAAGCCACTTTAAAAGGGAAAAATTGTTCCAAATCAAAATTCAATCCAATTGAACTTCAAAACAACATTACCCATTTGTTTTAAGTCATCCAATGATCAAACAAACAAAAAATCACCAAGATATTAGGGTCTCAATTTTCGGCCATGCCCAAAAATTTGGGGAAAAATGGATCTAACCAAATTTCTTGAAATTGATCATACACAATCTCAATTAAACATGTTCTAAGCATACTTAAACATCCAATTAATTAAAACATGCTCAAACACATTTTACCCAATTTCAAGTTACAAATCTCAACCTAATGAATTGGGGAAAATTGATCCAATCCAATTTTCTTGAAATTGATCATGCACAACTTCAATTAATCAACATACAAGCATACTTAATCAATCAATTCAACCAAATCATGCTTCAATTGATTTTACCCAATTCAAACCCTAACTTTTTCATGCTTGATCAAAGCTCATAGATACCATTGTTGGTTTCAATATAGGTCCCAAGATCATGAAATCAAGCAAGAAATTCGCATGAACACATCAAAGGAGTAAGGCGGAAACATAACTCACATTGATTGGATTTGATTCATCAAAGAACACAAGCCTTCAAGCTCTCTCCATAAGCTCGGCAATGGCTTCTCCAAGGACTGGACTGCTCGGTTTTGGGCGTTTTTGAACCTCCTAGAATCGGCCATTGAAGCCCACCATGGAAGCTCCAAGCTACAAGCTTCAAAATGGATTCCTTGCACACAAGTTCACTACCCTATCACCTTTGTAAAACCCAAGGTGTGCTAGCACTAGATTTCTTTCATGCTTCTCACGCCCAAGCCAAGATTGGAGAAGAAGATGAATAAATTGGCTCAAAGCCGTGAGAGGAGGGAGAACAATTTTGGCTCCAAAATCTCCAAAAATCGTGAACCACTCAAGGAGAGAGAGAATAATAGCTTTTGTATATGTTTTTATTATTATCTTATTTTCCAAGTCAATAAAATAAATCATATGCCACTTTTTATTTACTTTCAAAAAGTAAAGTCAAAAAGCAAAAGCAAAAGCAAAAGATACTTTTTTAACTCACATCACTATTCACATCAAGTCACTTTAATAAAGTGACTACATGGCATGTCAAATCACTCAAAGTGACAAGTGATTTGACGATTGATGCGACTAGCGATTTGACGCTTGATGTGACTTGCGTGCCGCGCTCGGATTCGAAATGCGAATGTGCTCGCAATCACTCTCGGGCTCGGGTTCGCTAATTCCAAATTAACGAATTTTTCGTCGCGTCGTAATTAAATGATTACGCCTAGCGAAATCACTATTCACGTCGCTAACGAATTAATTCTAAATTAATTCGTTCGCCCGAATTAAAATCTAATTTCAATTTCGCGTCTAAATCCAATTTCATATAATATATCGAATATATTATTTTATCGATTAATTCCAAATTAATCGTTCTCTCTTTTTTTTTAATATTTTATCCTAGATAAAATATCTCCGTAATTAATCCCAGATTAATTTTCTCTCTCATCGAATTAATCCCAGATTAATTATAGTGCGAGTCATACATCATTGGTGAATCTTCGGGAAGCGACCCATGAGATCCCCAGATATGTTGGCAGTAAATACGGTCGTCGGACTATCCGAACACGTAAGTACCTCGTACTACGTTTATACCGATTTACAAGACAAGGTTGGCTTCTAGCAAAGCGTCATGCCTACCCAATTCTCCGGAAATATCCTTACAGGAATATATGATCTATATCAAGCATAGTATACCGAAGTATTGTGTGTTTCTGTCCAGTATCGGATGCTCACGTGCAAGGCCTGGGGCTGGAATTGTGTCTGCCCCGTACGAAGCACATATCCGATGTCTGGCAACTAGTCTCTATAATCGGATATACATGACCTAGTCATAATATCCCGATAGCTCGAGTATTTAAGAGAACAAGTTCCGTATCCTACGTGATCATCATCTCCATATGACTGGAGTGACACTTCCATCTTGACATCACACCCAACACACTATGATTCTCAATATACCCAGCATTGGCGTACACAGAACCGGTTAAAGCCCTGGACGACCTCAACTAAAGTATATTGATTGTCGTATATATTAGCGGTGCAAGTCTCAGGTTAAGACCAAATACACCTACCATGATTGCAGACTCCCATAGACACATAGTCATACTACCAATGGGATTCCACGGGGGTCTATCCAGAGCGAAGTTGTTTCCCGTACCATCGGTAAAACACAACCTCCTATTACACTTGCATGAGTATCCTATACCCAAATATATGAGAATTGTGCCGTTGTGCCCTCACAAACGCGCACAAGTGTAATACTAGTCTTTTACGTATTATCGATGTCCAATCTCGATAATACTCTGACTAGGGATATTTAATGATTTATCCTTCGTGGACTGATACTGTATCATATCATTCTCCGTCCAGGAACAAATCTTAGGGACCTCTTATCATTTATACATCTAGGTGATCTAATCACAAATGATAAGAGTGCAATCTCCTTTGTCACATAGTTAATTTGTACAACAACACCATGATCTGTACAAATAGTGACGCTATGGGTCATAATTGTCCAACAGTGGTCCCTTAACTAACTTAAAGAACCATTTTTTCCTAATGTATTTATCATGTCAATGTTAATATGGCCAAGTCTAAGTATCATTGATATGTGTCATTGTGAGAAATCCTTTGTCGTTTAGTTTTTGATTTTTAAACCTTAAATATTTCAGTATTAAATAGTGAGTTATGTGTTAACAGTCTTAACATATACAAGTTAATTTCGAAGTTTCCTATACATATTGGTAATCCATTTCTCGAAATAATAACTATTATTCAATAAAATAAAAAAACATTATGCAATCATTTTGAAATATAAATCAAATTTCTACAACAAAATAAGAATAAATAATGCTTTGTTTAAATTCAAATGTAACACCCCGGTAATTCCGAAAACTATTACGTTATGGGAGGCATGAGACATGATAAAATCATAATCAAGCATATATATGCTCATGAAATTACTTTTTGGACATTCGACCTGTGTGCAATGAAAAATGCAAGCACGGCTTGGGGAGGGATTTTTTTACCTATTTAGTAAGGAAATTTTCTACTCCATCCGACTAGTTCCGGGTTCGAGTCTCGGGCAGATACAGACGATACAGACGAAAAAGTTCTCTATTGATTCAAATATTGTACCTATGGGTTAGGGATAGAGAAGGAGGAAAAAAAACGAAGATTTCACATAGTACTTTTGATCGAAAAATCAATCCGATCTATTATTTACCCTTCACTCAAAGCGAAAATGGATCAGATTATATAGGATCAAACCTATGGGGCTTAAGGAATGATTCCTTGCAAATTGCGATACAAAATTTACTCTATGTTATATTCCAGACATCCCTTAGAATCTGGGGCATAACGTTTTCATACGATCTTTGATTCTTATGAATTTTATATCTCCGAAAATCTAAGACGAATATCTACAACTTTTATGTTGAACGTTTTTCCCAATTTAGAACAGAACTAGGTCGAATTTGGTCATTTCTCTAGACCATCTACACTGTGATGAAAATGAGGAGTAAAAATGAATTTTCATGTTAATCCAAAGGCCCATTACCCTTCTCATTTGGCCCAATAGCTCTAAATGACCCAATAAGTCTAAATATATCCCAAAGTCCCTAGACCTTTCTAGAGAAAGCAAAACTAATCAAGAAAGAAATAAAAATCTTCTAACCCCAAGTTCTTAGGGGATGACCGAAAATGAAGGGAAGATGAGAGAAGGTGATTTGCAAGATTACAAGAAATTGGAAGAAGAATAGAGAGAATCCAACACAAACCAAGATTTGAAAGGAGGAAGCAAGGCTAGTGGACTCTACTAGTGAAGAAGAAACTTGATTCAATGTGAGTAAGGCTTGATCCAAATCTTGATATATTTAGTTTTGATGATTGTTGTATGTTGTTAGCTTGAAGTTGATGTAATTTGGGTGGTTATATGTTAAGAAGATAAGGGTTATGAGCAACCCCTAAGTTATGTTACCCTAGTTGATGAACTAAGTAAATGATTATAAGGTTAGATGGTGTGGGGATGTTAGAAACTTAGGATGATGAAATGTTCTAGCTTATGTAAGGATTGAAGTTTTGAGCATTATCATATTGAAGAGTCATGCTTGGTCTTAAAATCAGTTGAGCGTCACGACGCCAATGGACCAGAGTCGTGACGCGTAGCAAAAAGATGGTCTCTAGTTCTGTCGTGTGGATGTAGCGACGCCAATAGACCAGTGTCACGACGTATAACCAGAAGGTGCTCTCTACCTCATGTTTGATTATGTGGGCATCACGATGTGGAGCTCATAGAGTCATGACGCGTAACAAGCAGAGGCTCTACATTGAGTCTGATTAGGTGGAAGTTGTGACGTGGAACACTCAGCATCACGATACGTAATGGTCAGAGGCTCTCTGCCTCAGGTCTAAACTAGTGGGAGTCGCGACGTGCAACGTCTGGCATCGCGATGAATGACCTTTGCTCAGAATCAGATTTATCCATTTTTTTTAACTAAGGATGTTAGTGGCCACTCTAAGGGTTTCGTATCAACACATATACATGTATTATGACAAGTCGCAAGCATAATATTGTTAGGGTTGGTGCTTGGAGTGCCAATCCGGATCGTATTTATGTCTGATTCATGAATACAAACAATGTCTTTTTCCATAATATTACTTATTTAATCGTAGCACCTCTTGTCTTTTATATACATATTCGATCTAATTACGATTAAATATCTAATTATGATTAGATTGAAACTAAATCTAATTTAGTGATACGTGTATATTAGACAAATACCCTAGGATTTACAATTTATAATGTAGTGCGCAGTTACAACATAGTTTGTAATTGACATTGGGGAGAGTTACTATAAGTTGTATATCCTTAAATAAAGTTCATGGTCAAGATTTACTAACACGGGTCGGTTAGTAAAATCCACTGAGACCAGTACATGTCGTATATCGTGACTTGGTCCGATGGTTTATCCCAATGAACCATGAGTCTCAGGAGACTCGTATAGACATGTAGGTATTTATTTGATAAACACTGAACGACTCACTGAAGATTTCATAATAGATGGTACACCAACGTCAATAGGAATCTTCTCGAGTTGAGCGAGCATAGTGGTCCTTCGACTTGAGATACCACAGTGGATATATGAGTTATCCTCCACACTTTGATGGCAATCACGTCATCGATCTATTAAAATCAGACCTCCGCATGTTCGTTGGGTGTGGACTGATGCTTATGATATCCAGTGCGTATCAAGATAGAATTCACAGTCCTATGTACAGGGCATAGGTATCCTACACGTGTTTGCGATCTAGTAAATCCATGGTCGTGGTATAACTTCGTAAACGAGTTCCGAGTGTTATTTAGAGATCGTAAATTTTAAAGTCGACTATATTATACCATAAGGATTTGACGTTCTCATCTATATCCCAGGTATAATATGGATAGCCTGTGACGGAGGGATTATACGTATGCAATGACCTCGACTTGCATAGTTTAGCGAGATTATCTGTGGTCGTCATAATTCATGAGTGGGTGAATTATGGACACGAAATTGGATTTCGTGACGGATAAACCTAAACTTAGAGAGTCCCACAATATGAAGTGTACTCGTTGAGCACTTGGGCAACGCATTATGAATAATACATATTATTCATAATACTTCATAGAATTAAATGAGTTAATTCGAATCGTTTAAACGGTTAAACGAAAACACATACTTTAGAGAATTTTGGTCAATTAATAATTAATGTGTATTTGTATTTGATATAAAATTTGATTTGATACATAATAATTAATTGTCAAATGAGACTTTGACACATGCCACTAATATATGTATTTGTTATTTAATGTAAATAAAAATACATATATGATATAATTATATTAATTAATTATTTAGATATTTAAATGTTAAATATTTGAATAATTAAAAAATATCTACATTACATAAATGTTATGCAATATGTTTGATTATAATTAGTTATATGTGGCATGATTTTATTAAGCTTGATGTGTGCAAATTTGATTTGTCAAACTTAAAGCTTATCTTTAATTTAATTGAATTAAATTGGAAATTGACCAAATTACCCTCCCCCGAAGTCGGTCAAGCCTTGTTTTTAAGTTAGAAAATTTTGTTTTCTCTTTCATTCAAGCTACCATGGCTGAAACCCTTCTTCCAAAAATACTTTCAAATTTTCTTGATGATTCAAGAAAGAAAAGTGAAGAAAATCAAGAAAAAGCCTAATGAATTAAGAGAATTAAAGGTAATTCTTTATATCCCTAAGCTTAGAAAGCATTTTTCTTGTTCTTGAGCATCTAGAGAGATTCTAGGGTTTCTTATTTTCTTAGAATTTGGTGTTTTTGTTTTGGAAGATGGAATAGAAAGTTTAGTGCATGTGTGAAGTAGAATTGAATGATATTATTGTAATATTTGTTCAATTTGATCATTTGATGATATGTTGCCATTCTAGAGTGTTATTACCACTCTTGTAATGCCTATAATTTTTCTTGGGTGCTTCATTGGTGGTGGCTTGGATTGGTGTTGTGATTAATGTTAAGAAAATTTGATTAAAGCATGAAATATTGATATTTTTGCTTTCCGGATCAGATCTGGAAAAAATGTTTTTATGATGATGAAAATTATATCATATAAATATATTGGATGTGTTTTGGGTGTTGGAACAATTACCGGAAACTATTTCGGAGTTGAAATATGCGAAAACGGTGAAAAACGGCGTTACCAGGTGACTTTTGAGCCAACCGGGTGACGGCTGCCCAAACAGTGAATTGGTCACTGTTTGGGCAGCCCATGAACTGCCCTAGTACTGTTGGGGCTGACCTGGGCAGCCCTCATGTGCATTGGGTGGTCGGTTCGGTCAAAAACGTGTTTTATGTCATTTTGTGGAAAAACATTTTCGTAAAAGTTTCGCAATGCTTCTAAACTATTTATGTCGTTATTTGATAGTTTAGGTGAAATATGAATGAATTATTCATATTGGATATTGAATAATTTATTCGGTAATTTAAAAAGTTTTAAAATTACGATTTCACCTGAACCGTGAGCTTCCGCTGCGCCCGCGCCAAAATCCCAACAAATACATCATGTGATGTTTATAGATTAGTTGAATTGAGAAGCTTAGTCTAATTCTCAAGCATGTTTCACACCTTATATTTTAATTGAGTTTATCGATTATAGGTCATCGCAGGACCCGCAATATTCTTTGACAAAGCGAAGTAGTACCAGCCAGATCCTAAAATCTGTGAGTGAACAATTTTCTCAAACTGATTTTATTTAAATTGTTTTCGATGTGAGACTTACTTTTAAAGCACATAGGGCGTTAGCCAAAGTTTGATTTCAGTTGTTTTACGATTGATTATGTTTTTAGAAAGATTGATTTCAAAAGTATGATTTTATATTTTTAGAGGCATGAGGAAAAAACTTACCTCAATTGTAACTTGATACAGACACTGGAATTGACGGACTCAGAGAATATGTGCACATGTAGTTCAGGAGTAGGGATGACAGATGCCCCTGGATCCTAGATTTCAGGACTAGGGGAATGGAGAAATGTAACGCCCCTAGACCCTAGATTCAGAGTCGAGATGATCGCATTGATTCGCACATCCGGCTCCAATTTAATGGCTTGGGGACGGCGAGATGTAACGCCCCAAGACCACCAGATTAGGCGTATGGGAGGACGGTGAGACGTAATGCCCTCATACGTCAGGTTTTTTAGAGATATGGTTTTCAGTTTAGGCGTTTGGGAGGACTGTGAGATGTAACGCCCTCATACGTTAGGTTTTTCATAAACATAATTTTCAAAAACAAGATTTTCAAAGATATGATTTTCAGAAGTGATAAGTTTTATAAAAGCGTTTTCAAGAGAACTCAGTTTTCCAGAAAAGTTCAGAGTTTTACAGATAAAAAGAGTTTTCAGAAAAGTCTTACAAAAAGCGATTTGTTTTCAGAAAAGAAAATAGTTTCCTTGAAGATGATTTTGATTTCAGTACAAATGAATGTTTTGTAAAGTATTTCAATTTTCGTTTTAAAATTGTCCACTCACTAGATCGTTCAAATGATCTAATCCCCCACTCTCAATTTCTCTGTTTTGCAGGTTTACCCAGAGGACGAGCTCGAGAGGATGGATACTGATGGTAGTCACTAGGGTGTTTGTGTAGGGGTTTTAGGGGCTGAATCCGGTAACGCAGCGGAAGCGGTGGAAAATCATATTTTCCGATTTCAAAACTTTTTCTCGGATTAATTAAATAAACACATTTATTTAATATTCCAATAATCAAATTATGAAATAAAATTCAATAAATCATATTTAAGTGAATTTACCAAATTACCCTTACTTTGGTATTTTGTCCATTTTAGTCCGAAATTGATCAAATCAATTTTGAATGATTCTAAATCATTTCTAAGATGAACTTATCATGTTCAAAACATCAAAATACCAAAACAACCAAAATCCCTAAATTCTAAGTCCAAGGCCGAGAGCCTCCAATGGTAGGCAATTTGTGCCTTTTGTCATTTCATGATTCAAAACACATCCAAATGTAATCCAATCAACATGAAACTTTATATGCATCATATACACATACAAATACACAACATATAAGAAAAGCCCCAAATTTGGAATTAGTTAAGAACCCTAATTTTTCAATTTCCACAAATTGGACAAATTAGACCAAATACATTAAATCAATTACTTCAATCATCATTCTTACATCCAATCCAAGTATCAACACAATGAAACAACTCAAGATCAAATCTAGTTCATCTAAGAGTGGTTCAACAACTCTAGATTAGCAACATGGTTTCCAAAACCTTAAAAGAAAGCTTACAACTACAATAGTCACAACCTTCCTTCACAATACATGCTCAACACTTTCAATAAAAATTTCCATCATCAAAAACACAAGAAATAAGAAAAGAATAACTTAAGAACATCACAAGATGTTGCCTAGATCCTAAGGAACAATTTCCTTTCTAAGAGTAAGTTTGAAAACTTACAAAATCCAAGCTTTTCTTTTGGTTTTTCCTTTTCTCCTTCACTTGTTTCCTTGGTTTCTTTCAATGGAGTTTTATGAAAAGTTTATTAGGTTAACCAAATGAAAAGAAAATGAAAATAATATATACTTGTGCATTTTTTGCCTTGGCCGAAAATTCAAGTAATGTATATACCAAATTTTTCATTTCAATTTCATTTGAAAATCATTTAATCAACTTGACAAATATCTAAAACACTTTATGGATATTTATTTAAGTCAATGGCAACTAATATCATTTACTTAAAATATCATAATGTAAGATATTTATATTTTAATTAATTTAATCATTTAACAATTAAATAATTAATTAATTAATCAAATACAAATATATTAAATATATGTATAATATTTACATTAAATATTAAAAACATATATTCATTTAGGATATAAGTCAAATAACTCATTTTGACTATTAATTAATGTGTATTTAAATTAATCAAGTATTAAATATAAATACACAATAATTAGGCAAATGATTATCTAGTCCCTTTAGCACGTATCTTGCGTTTAACCTTTAAACAACTTTATAAATAATCAATATATGATTCACAAGTTGGATAGGATTCAATGGTAAGATCTGATATCAAACCATTCCTAACCAATTGGGTAAGGCGTTTAACGCCAATGTGACCAAGTCTCATATGCCAAAGTTCAGTATTATTAATTACAGGTAAACTACGTTTATTAACTCCAGTAGTTAATATATCTTTTGAAGTTTGCAATGTATAATGACCATGCTGGTTTGGACAACAAAGATCTGAATATTATTACTATCATATAAATATAAAGAACTATTCTTAATATTAATACAAAAGCCTTCTGTATCCAATACAAAAAGTGATATAATATTAGCTACACATCCAGGTACAAAATGGCATTCATTTAACAAAAGTGTCACATTCGGCAATGAGATCTCGCATACTCGCACTGCAACTGCATCCAAAGAGTCTCCACTCCCGAACCGCAACTGCATCTCCCCGGGATTCAGCCTCCTACTTTCCTTCAGCACCTGCAACGAATTGCAAATGTGAATGGGACAAGCATAATCTAAAATCCAGTTGGATGTAACGGCTTCACAAGCCAAAGATAAATCAATAACTGGAAAAATAAAAGTACATGATGTAGATGCTCTGTCTCTCCTCAGCTGGGCAATGTAATCAGGACAGTTCCTCTTCCAGTGCCCGACTTTGCCGCAGTGGTGGCATTTGTCTTCAGAAGCCCTCTTGGGCTTAGCAATCTTCGCCTGTGTTGAGGACCAAAAGCCTTCTTCTTCTTCTTGCCTTTCTTGTTCTTTCCCTTGGACCATCCTTGGGAAGAAGCCGAAAGAGAAGTAGTTCTAGGAGGGCGAGTCGGTACTCCCTTCTTAAGGTCCTCTTCTACCGTGAGCAACATCCTATGTAGCTCCTGGTAGGTACAGACAGTCCCGTGCATGTTGAAGTACATCACGAACTGGCGAAATGAAGCTGGTAGCGAACCAAGAATGACACTCCTACCGAGAATGTCATTCAATATGAGATTATGTTGCCTCAATTGATCGATCAAATCGATCATCTGAAGAACATGTGGGCTAACACTTTGCCCCTCATCCAGACGCGCATGGAACAGTTCCATGGAGACTTTGTGAACAATCACTTGTTCTTGGTTCTCAAACGATTGTCTCAATCGCGTCATCATACTATAGGAATCTAGCATGCCATAGTACTTTTGCTTGAGTTTCGGAGACAGTGAACTAAGGATGTATGATTTAACCCTTAAATCATCATCCTTCCAAGTTTCAAAAACTTGGCGTTCCTCCTCCGAAGCATCCGCACCCACAGCAAGGGGCAACGGACCCTCAAGAACATATCCCAGCTTTTCGGAATCGGAGGACAATCCTCAAATCCAATTCCCAGTCAGCGAAGTTCTCAACGCCTTTCAGTTTGTTCGCATCAAGCATACACGCAAACTGATTTGTGGATTGTGCCGCCATCGCCAATCTATCATATAGATCACGAAAAATGGTTAGCAGAAATTAAGCAGTTTCATATAATATCAAAAGCATAAACTAGATCATGGATTTTTAATCTAATATGCCCTCCCCACTAAATCATGCAATACTGTGTAATCCAAAATAAAATACAAATATTTAATGATTAAATTAAATACTAATAGTGAAAGGTGGATCCCGTGAATATATTTCAGCTCACAGCAGAGGCACGGTCTCGCCTACGTATATTCATCAGGTAGACAACTCATTTGTCAATCACTCAATAGTGACTCCTAAGTATCCGGTCCTGGCCATTTCTCGTTGTCGCTGCGAAGGCAGGCCCACAAGGAGACGTACCAAGGTTAAACTCGTCAATGATAAACTCAAGTTACTTACGTAATCCTGACAGCTAGGGCACGTTTAGAATTCCGCTTTTACTTGAATTTACCTAGTATCTGATATACATCCGGTATAAATAAATCTTTATCGGCTACACCTCACAGCAGAGGCACGGTCTCGGATGTAGTCACAAAGAAGTATTCATAAACCGTATTGACAAGACGGACCATATAACATGCATCAAATACATAATTACATTCAAACCTTATTAATTAGGGATTTTCCCGCTAAGTGTCATACACCCTAAATCTAACCAAATTAGATTATTATAAGCATGCATAAAGTCAAGAAAACAAGAATAAACATGATTCAATGAAGGCTAATCATTTTAGGTGGCCTAGAATCAGACGCTCTGATACCATTTTGTAGGGGTTTTAGGGGCTGAATCCGGTAACGCAGCGGAAGCGGTGGAAAATCGTATTTTCCGATTTCAAAACTTTTTCTCGGATTAAAAAATAAACCCATTATTTAATATTCCAATAATCAAATTATGAAATAAAATTCAATAAATCATATTTAAGTGAATTTACCAAATTACCCTTACTTTGGTATTCTGTCCATTTTAGTCCGAAATTGATCAAATCAATTTTGAATGATTCTAAATCATTTCTAAGATGAAGTTAGCATGTTCAAAACATCAAAACACCAAAACAACCAAAATCCCCTAAATTCTAAGTCCAAGGCCGAGAGCCTCCAATGGTAGGCAATTTGTGCCTTTTGTCATTTCATGATTCAAAACACATCTAAATGTAATCCAATCAACATGAAACTTTATATGCATCATATACACATACAAATACACAACATATATGAAAATCCCCAAATTGGAATTAGTTAAGAACCCTAATTTTTCAATTTCCACAAATTGGACAAATTAGACCAAATACATTAAATCAATTACTTTAATCATCATTCTTACATCCAATCCAAGTCTCAACACAATGAAACAACTCAAGATCAAATTAGGTCATCTAAGAGTGGTTCAACAACTCTAGATTAGCAACATGGTTTTCAAAACCTTAAAAGAAAGCTTACAACTGCAATAGTCACAACCTTCCTTCACAATACATGCTCAACACTTCAATATCAAAATTTCCATCATCAAAAACACAAGAAATAAAGAAAATAATATTAATAAACATCACAAGATGTTGCCTAGATCCTAAGGAACAATTTCCTTTCTAATAGTAAGTTTGAAAAACTTACAAAATCCAAGCTTTTCTTTTGGTTTTTTTTTTTCTCCTTCACTTGTTTCCTTGGTTTCTTTCAATGGAGTTTTATGAAAAGTGTATTAGGTTAACCAAATGAAAGAAATGAAAACAATATATACTGTGCATTTTTTGCCTTGGCCGAAAATTCAAGTAATGTATATACCAAATTTTTCATTTCAATTCATTTGAAAATCATTTAATCAACTTGACAAAAATATCTAAAACACTTTATGGATATTTATTTAAGTCAAAAATGGAAACAATATCATTTACTTAAAATATCCTAATGTAAGATATTTATATTTTAATTAATTTAATCATTTAACAATTAAATAATTAATTAATTAATCAAATACAAATATATTAAATATATGTATAATATTTACATTAAATATTAAAAACATATATTCATTTGGGATATAAGTCAAATAACTCATTTTGACTATTAATTAATGTGTATTTAAATTAATCAAGTATTAAATATAAATACACAATAATTAGGCAAATGATTATCTAGTCCCTTTAGCACGTATCTTGCGTTTAACCTTTAAACAACTTTATAAATAATCAATATTATTTATAAATGTTGCTCTAGTGCTCTACGAGTATGTTTCATTATTGAGACTCTCTAGATTCAGGTATATCCGTCACGAAATCTAATTTCGTGTCCATAATCTATCCACCCGTAGATTATGACGATCACGATAATCTCGCTGAACCATACAGGTCGAGGTCATGGCAAATGTATAATCCTCCTCCGTCATAGGTATCCGGATAAATCCCAGATATAGATGTAAACGTCAAATCTCTATGGGGATTATCCAGTCGACTATTCCATTAGCAAATCTCTAAAAGAATGTTTAGAACTAGCTTCTAAACTTTACCACGGGCCCATGGTTTTACCTGATGCTAATCATATGGACTAACCTATGCTCTGATAGACAGAACTGACGGATCTTATCTTGATACACATAGGACACCTTGAGGATCTGTCTACAGCCAACGAACAGGCGGAGGTCTGATCTAAATAGATCGGTGACGTGACTGCCATCTAAGTGTAAAGAATGTCTCATGTGCCCTCAATGGCATCTCAAGTCTAAGAATCACAAGTGCTACTCAACCCGAGAAGATTCTTATTGACGCTGGTGTACCATCCATTAAGAATCTTCGATGAGTCGTTCGTGTTGTTTTCTCCGCTATAAACACATACACGTCTATACTAGTCTCCAAGACTAATTGTTCATTGAGAAACCATTGGAATCATATATTCCAGTATACGGCATGTACCGGTCTCAACGGGTTTACTTTACTGACTAAGTAGTGTAAACCTTGACCAGGAACTCTGTCTGAAGAATGACAACGTCATGATACTACTCAATGTCCGTTACGCGACGCTTTTGCAACTGTACCATACTAATCATTCTAAGGTCAATACGTCTTTACCATATTATAAGATAGATTATATTATAGAAACTGCATATATTATTCATAATAATAATGTTTTACAGAAGTATTCAAAAGAAATACAACCGGGAATTGGCGCTCTGAGCACCAACCCCAACAGTTTGGTCCACTAGTTCAAGTCAGAGAGAGAGTCAATCAGAGTCACAGTAAAAGTCATGAATCAAATATTAATACAGTATTAGTTATTTTATTGAGTAAAATGTCTATAAACAGAGTTGTACCATGCATTATTATTAAGTAAACAATTATGAGCATTGAGTTGCATTTTATGTTGTTGAGTTGGACAATGGTCCCTATACATGTGTTTAGATTTGAGATGAGATAATAGTATTGATCATAGTTAAAAAGTCATAGGTTCATGGGGATAGGTCAGCCTATTCACTGCTGGTAGCATCTCCCGGAGAGGGATGTTAGATCCAATAACTATTATTTGAGAATTGAAAACAGGTAACACCCATTACTCTTGCTTATACGAAATCTCAACCTGCAAAACAAAGAATCTGGGAGTCGAGGTTAGATCATTTGAACGATCTAAGTGAGTGGACAGTTAAAATAAAATAGGAACTCAAATGTTTTTTGAAATATCCATGGTTCTAAAACAAAATTTATCTCAAATCATCTCTTTTGAAATCTCTTTCCTTATTTGAAACAACTTTCTTTCTGGAAAACTTTTCCAAAAACTAATTCTGGTCAGAAAAATTTGAATCTCTCATAAAAAAGTTTCTTATGAAAACTCTTTCTTGAAATCATCTTATCTGTAAGGCTATCTCCGAAAATGTGTTTCTGAAAAATCTTTATCTGAAAGTCTGCTGAAAACTTGACGCATGGGGGTGTTACGTATCGTTGTCCTCTCATACGCCTAAATAGAGCCATGAGTGCAAATCCATGATATTGGGGAGTTACGTATCACCGTCCCCCAAAGCATGCCACTATCTGTCCCAGAAACTAGGCTCTAGGGGCGTTACGTATCGCCATCCCCCTAGCCCTGAAATCTGGTGGTCTTGGGGCATTTCGTATCACCGTCCCCCAAGCTACTGAACTAGAGCCGGGGTGCGGATCTATGCTACCCTCCAGACTCTGAATCTAGGATCTAGGTGTAGGGTTCCTAGAACATGCCAAGGATCTTCTAAGTCATGATATTGTGTGAATACTCAATGAAGTTTGCGGAAAAATCACTTACATTGATTGGTTTGTGAATGTATGAATTTCAAAATTTTCCTTTGAGAAGTGCTCCAAGCCTTCCTTTGAATTCCAAACTCTAGGGTAAGTTTCCCTATCACCTTTGTAGACTCCTTTGTTGTGCTAGCAATCAAGATTTTTGAAGAAAAAATCAAGAACCATGAACCCTAGGTTCACGCCAATTTGAGAGAAAGATGGGGAAGAGTTTCGACAATTGTAAGCAATGAGAGAATGTGTAACTTGTTTTGATTTTCCAAAATCAATTATCTAATACCAAATATCCCAAAATTGGTAAATGTCTTAAACAAATCAAATAAAATAAAGATTGTGTAATTTACAAGCCAACACCAACTACCAACTTCTATCAACCAAAAGCTAAATAAAGTTGACTAGTGATGTGACTAGGTGGGCCCCACTTTAAATTCAAAATTCGAGTGGGCCCGCAAAACACATTTTGAGCTCGGGTTCGTTAATTCTGAATTAACGAATTTTCCATTGCGACTTAATTAAATCAAATTTAATTAAATAATAATGTCTCGCAAAATTATTACGAAAGTCGCTCGCGAATTAATTCTAAATTAATTCGTTCGCCCGAATTAAAATCCAATTTTAATTTCGCTATGAAATCTAATTTCATTTAATATATCGAATATATTATTTAATCGATTAATTCAAAATTAATCATTCTCTCTCTACTATTCGAATTTTATCCCAGATAAATTCTTACCATAATTAATCCTAGATTAATTTTCTCTCTCTCATAATTAATTCTAAATTAATTCTGTTGAGTCAAACGTCATCGGTGAATCTTCGGGAAGCGACCCATGAGATCCTTGGATATGTCGGCAGTAAATCCGGTCGTCGGACTATCCAAACACGCATGTACCCCGTACCACGTTCTTATCGATTTACAAGACATGGTTGGCTTCTAGCAAAGCACCGTGCCTACCCAATTCTCCAGAAATATTCTTTTAAGGAATACATAATCTATATCAAGTGTAGTATACCAAGTATTGCGTATTACGATCCAGTATCGGATATCACATGCTAGGCCTGTGGCTGGAATAGTGTCTGCCACATACGAAGCATATATCAGATCACTAACAACTAGTCTCTTTAATTGGATAATCATGACCTTGTCATATTATCCCGATAGTTGCAAAATAATAGAGTACCAGTTATGTATCCCTGCATGATCATCATCTCCATATGACTGAAGTGATACTTCCATCTTGACATCACACCCAATACACTACGATTCTCAATAAACCCAGAAGAGGCGTACACAAAACCTGTTAAAGCCCCGGACGACCAAAACCAAAGCGTACTGATTATCTCAAGTATTTGCGATGCAAGTCTCAGGTTAAGAGTAAATACACCTACCCTAATTCGGATTCCCATAGACACATAGTCATACTACCAATGAGATTCCGAGGGGTCTATCCAGAGCGAAGCTGTTTCCGTACCATCGGTAAACAGAACCTCCTATTACACTTGCATGAGTATCCAATACCCAAATATATGAGAACTATGTCGTTACGCTTCCATAACACGCACAAGTGTAATACAAGCCTATCCCGCATTATCGATGTCCAGTCTCGATAATACTACGACTAGGGATATTTAATGATTAAAAGTGGATTGATATTGTCTCATATCTTATTAATCCGGAACTAATCATAAGGACTTTTATCATTTATATATTCAAGTAATCTAATTACAAAATGATAAAATGGCAATTTTTTTTGTCACATAGTTAATTTGTACAAAAACCACAATGTCTTTTACAAATAGTGATGCTATGGGTCACAATTGTCCAACAATCTCCCACTTGGCCTATAGCCAATCACTCAAGTATCTAACACATGAACTATGTACATGTCGCTCAAACTTTTGCTGAGGAATAGCCTTCGTCAGCGGATCTGCAATATTATCATCTGATGTGACCTTCTCGATCTTCACATCGCCACGATGTATGATCTCACGAATCAGATGGAAACGTCGAAGTACATGCTTGGATCGTTGATGAGACCGCGGTTCCTTAGCCTGCGCTATAGCCCCGTTATTGTCACAATACAAAGGAACGGGCTCAGCTGCTAACGGAACTACTCCTAATCCAATTAGGAATTTACATATCCAAACTGCCTCTTTGTGCTGCCTCAGCTGCAGCGATATATTCCGCTTCTGTTATTGAATCGGCAACAGTCTCTTGCTTGGAAGATTTCCAGCTCACTACTTTGTTGTTCAAACAAAATATATACCCGAATTGCGACTTACAGTTGTCTTTATCGGTTTGGAAACTTGCATCAGTAAACCCAGTTACCTCAAATTCTCATTCTCCATAGATTAAGAAAGCATCCTTAGTTTGTCTAAGATACTTAAGGATATTCTTAACCGCAACCCAATGACCATCGCCTGGATCGGCCTGATAGTGACTACACATGCTCAAAGCATACGAGACATCAGGTCGCGTACATATCATGGCATACATGATCGATCCGATTGCAGAAGCGAATGGATCCGACTTATGTTGTCTCTCTCATCTTGAGTTTTAGGACACATGTCCTTAGATAGAGTTACCACATATGACACTGGCAACAGTCCCCTTTTAGACTGATCCATGTTGAATCTCTTCAACACTTTATCAATGTACGTACTCTGGGAGAGTCCAAGGATCTTTCTAGATCTATACCGATAGATCTTTATTCCCAGAATAAAGGCTGCTTCTCCCAGATCTTTCATGGAGAATTTTAATGAAAGCCATGTTTTCACCGATTGTATCATGGGAATGTCATTGCCAATAAGCAATACATCATCAACGTAAAGGACAATGAATGTCAGTGCGCTCCCACTAACCTTCTTATATACACAAGGATCATCCTCGTTTTGAACGAAATCATATTCTTTTATGATCTCATCAAAACGTTGGTTCCAAGAATGCGATGCTTGCTTCAATCCATAAATGGATCGATTTAATTTGCAAACCTTGTTTACACGTTTTGGTACGACAAAATCATCAGGCTGTTGCATATAAACATCCTCCAAAAGGTTTCTGTTAAGGAAAGCGGTTTTGACGTCCATCTGCTATATTTCATAATCGAAATATGCAGCAATAACAAGCATTATCCGAATGGATTTAATCATGGCAACATGTGAAAAAGTTCCATCGTAATCGACATCATGTCGTTGATGATACCCTTTTGCTACAAGCCTAGCTTTGTAAGTTTGTATGTTGCCATCCATGAAGGTCTTCTTCTTGAAGACCCATTTGCAACCAATAGGCTTTACGCCTTCTGGTGCATCAACCAGTGTCCAAACTTGGTTGGTATACATGGAATCCATTTCGGATTTCATGGCTTCTTGCCATAAAGCAGAGTCGATATCTTGTATCGCTTCCTCATACGTAGCCGGCTCGTTATCCTCAATAAGATTAATATCTACGTGAGGTGAGATCAGAAACCCATACCTCTCAGGTTGTTTTCTAACTCTCTCCGACCTACGCGGTTCTTGTGTATTAGAAGATTGTGGTACAGTTTCATCCCTGATGAACTGTTCGTGTTCCGGTAAGGAATCGATGCCAGGAACAGTATCACTCCGACTTTCATCGAGTTCTATTTTCCTCCCACTTACCACTGTATTTAGGAATTCCTTTTCGAGGAACACCACATGTAGAGCAACAAATACTTTGTTCTCTTGTGGGTTGTAGAAGTAATATCATTTGGTTTCCCTAGATAACCTACAAATAGTCACTTATCCGATTTGGGTTCTAGTTTGGTACCATCCAAATGTTAACGTATGCCCAGCATCCCCAAATCTTCAGTAATGAGAAACCCGGTTTCTTTCCTGTCCATATTTCATATGGAGTCTGTTGAACAGACTTGAACAGACTTTGACGAAACCTTATTCAAAAAAAGTATTGCACTGTTCAATGCATATCCCCATAAGGAAATTGGTAGCTCTGTGCGACTCATCATAGACCTTACCATGTCCAACAATGTTAGGTTTCTCCGTTCGGACACACCGTTTAATTGAGGTATTCCGGGAGGAGTCCACTGTGAAAGAATACCATACTCTTTCAAGTAATCGAGAAACTCATTGCTTAAGTATTCTTCACCACGGTCCGATCGTAATGTTTTAATACTTTTGCCAGTCGTTTTTCTACTTCGTGTCGAAACTCTTTGAATTTCTCAAAGGTTTCCGACTTGTGTCTCATAAAATATACATAACCATAACGCGATGCATCATCCGTAAAGGTTACGAAGTACTCATATCCACCTCTAGCCTAGCTAGACATAGGCCCGCATACGTCACTATGAACGAGGGCTAACAGTTTGGTGGCACGTGCACCTTTAGCGCTAAAAGGTGTTTTAGGCATTTTGCCTAATAAACAAGATTCGCAGACGTCATATGAATTTGGATCAAATCCGTCCAAGTACCCACTCTTCGAAAGTGTGGATATGCGAGTCTTATTAATGTGTCTCAGACGACAATGCCACATATAAGTTTCATCTTTGTTACTTAATTTAAGCCTTTTGTTTGTTACGTTATATGTTTGAGATTGATTTATATTCAAAATATAAAGACCATTATTAACATCAACACTACATATCTCAATATCATTTTTATAAATAAAACACCATGTGTTTCTGAATACAAAAGTATGCCCACATTGGGCTAAGCAAGATACAGAAATAATATTCCTAGTCAAACTAGGTACATAATAGAAGTCTGATAAAGTAAGTACATGCCCCGAGGGCAGTTCCAAAATATAGGTCCCAACAGCCAAAACGGCGACTCTAGTCCCATTTCCAACTCGGAGGTCTATCTCTCATGAAGTCAGTCTCCTGCTAATCTGCAGATCCTGCACATCAGTACATATATGAGTACCACAACAAGAATCAAAAATCCAATTTTTAAAACTAGAAGTAGACATGTTTATTTCAATAACAAACATACCTGAAGCCGGTGCCTTGCCCGCTTTGATTTCCTTCATGTGCGCCTTGTACTCACGGCAGTCACGCTTCTAGTGACCCCGTTTGCCACACTGTAGGCAGACATCTTGGGATTTGTCTTTTGCCTTCCCAGAAGACTTTGATGATTTGGCCTTGCCCTTTCTCTTCTTCTTCTTCTTCACGCCTCCAGTAGCCTTTGGCCAAGCCTTGGCAGACTGAGATGTCGAAGCGAAGTGCGCCTCGCGCTTTTTTCCATTTAAAAGCTCTTTTTCTGCTTCACACAGCATTGCCATCAACTCTCCAAGAGTATGATCTTCGTTCATCATGAAACTACAAAGGTTATTCCTAGCTGACCCAGCTGTTCGATGTCAGCAATCATCGTGCTCGACAGATGTACCCTCTGACATTCGAGAGCGAAAGAGCTTCTTCTGCAATTCATACCTTTGCAATCTAAGGTTAGATCGGTGAAGGTCCTTCAATTTTCCATCATAGTATAGGGATCCAATCCCTTGTTCTGGCGACGAAATTGAGGGGTCATTGCAGCGAGCATGACAGATGAGCAGTTGAGTTGTCATCGCTATGAGTCTTCAAAGCTCAAGCTCAAGCGGTGCTCAATTCCGGGCTTAGGCCCGAGAGGTCTCTCTATCGTATAGAGCATCTTCTCGGCCCCCAGGACAATCCTGAGGTTCATATCCCAGTCAGGAAAGTTTGTACCATTAAAGACATTTTCACCCATGATAATGTCTCTAACGTTGATCTTTCCGGCCATCTTAATTGCAATAGTCTAACTATTCAATTAACGATTTTGGGTACAATCCAACTGTTACAATAACAATAATAAAATATTAGTCCAACTAATAAATAATAAAATGACGAAAATAATTGAAAGCGCGTATTGGCAAGTATTTGAACGAAATTGCAAATTCAATACTGGCATCCCACTATTTTTCGATGAGCCTCTAACCCTCTGTTGAGTACTCGGGAAACCTAGTTTCCTAGTGGGCTAGGAGGATCGTTAAATAACACATAACCTTGACTTTGGCCAACAAGATGTATGATATTTAACTAGGTAGATCTCTAAGATCAATTGGATCTCATCCAATTCTTAGATCCGGTAGGTGGACCTCCAAGTCCGCAAATATATGCCAATATATCCAATATATTTCTAACCTTTTCCTCTGAATCAACTAAGCCTTGGCTTTGGCTCAACAAGCTTAATGATTCCAGTTAAGCGGGACCAATTGACAGTGGGAAAGCTTCTTAATCCATGTCGATGAACAAGAAGTGACCTTGACTTTGGCCAACAAATCACAACTTGCCCAAGACATGCGATATGGAACAAAGATTTTGTGGTTCAAACACATCCGTGATGGACATTGATCTTGACTTTGGCCAACAAACCAATGCCAATGTTGGATCTTGAGAGAGAACCACTCAATGGAAGGAAATCGCTTAATATTTGATTGAGGGTTTTTCGCGTAAATTGGCAACCATTTTATTATCTTTGATTATGTCTCATCATACACCTTAGGCATGCATTCTAAAAGCATAATAAGGTGCGAAATAATAATAACGATATGGGATGGATATTCAACAAATTGTTCCTAGAACAAATCTCTCTATTTCCTCTCCCTGGCTAGCACTATATTTACTTCTACCCAATTACATAATACAATAAAGAAACCTCATTTACATTGAGGGGAATTGGTGAGAAAAGAAGTACAAAGAGTCAAGAGATAAAAGGCTGGACACGCAGGTCCAATTTAATACATTCTAAATTTATTACAAAAATTTCCAAAATTGCCCTTACCTCTAATATCCATCCGATATACATTATTCATACAATACATCCATGTATTCACACAAAGCATGTTATTCAATCAATCTAATCCAATTAATTAATCTTTGAATTAATGACCATTCAATGTTCAAACAACGATTTGATTTGCACGAGTCCAACTCGTTTAAGAATAAGTACTCAAAGTGTGTATTCTTGAATTATATCGAACTACAATATTAAATCCAATTTAATTCGTATTCAATACTAATTCTAATTTAATTCCAAATTAAACAATTACACTTAATTATGTGCCTTTTAGACTTAGATTCTAAATCCAATCTTAATAGGTCTCAAAGGCCCAATTAACATCCAATGTCAATTTAATTAAAGGCCAATGGGTTTTTAATTAATTCTTAAGGCATGGACTTTGGCAACCAAAACCCAATAAGAAATCACCATTTGCCATAAAATTAATTTTGGCCCATTAGGCCCAATTAAATATTTAAAGGCCCATTTATTATATTGGACTTTATAAATGGTTTTAGGCCCAATTTGGATCCAATCCAATTGTCCTAAACCAACTTGGCCCAACCAAGCCCATTAAGCCCAAATACAATAATATTAGCTCAATTCAAAATTGAAGACTAATTTATTATATTACAATATTCCAAATATCAAAATTTTTAATTAAAGTGTATTAGCCACAATTAATTAGTTAAATTAATATTTCCAAAATACCAATTACACTAATTAATCATGATTTAACATATTCAAATCATGTCCAACACAATTGAAGCAGAATCAACCTCATTTCATGCTTCTCATCTCACGATAATCATGCATAATATTAACCAATTTTGATTTCAATCCAATTAAATCACAAATCAATATATCTCATGCATTTAAACACATCCAATGGTCCAAAAAAATCAAAAATCACCATGAGATCCTAAGGTCCATACATTCGGCCATGACTAACAAATTGGGGAAAATTAATCTAATCAATTTTTCTCAAAATCAATCATGCATAACTCTAAGTTATCATAATCTCCAAACAATCAATTTGGACAAAACAAGCTCCAAGCAAAATACCCAAATTAAAGTATATGAACCATAATATATTTCATGCTTAAAATTGGCTCCGATACCATTGTAGGGTTCCTAGAACATGCCAAGGATCTTCTAAGTCATGATATTGTGTGAATACTTAATAAGTTTGCTGAAAAATCACTTACATTGATCGGTTTGTGGATGTATGAATTTCAGAAAAAAAATTTGCCTTTGAGAAGTGCTCCAAGCCTTCCTTTGAATTCCAAACTCTAGGGTAAGTGTCCCTATCACCTTTGTAGACTCCTTTGTTGTGCTAGCAATCAAGATTTTTGAAGCAAAAATCAAGAACCATGAACCCTAGGTTCACGCCAATTTGAGAGAAAGAGGGGGAAGAGTTTAGGCAATTGTGAGGAATGAGAGAGTGTGTAATGTTTTGATTTTCCAAAATCAATTATCAAATACCAAATATCCAAAAATTGGTAAATGTCTTACACAAATCAAATAAAATAAAGATTGTGTAATTTACAAGCCAACACCAACTACCAACTTCTATCAACCAAAAGCTAAATAAAGTTGACTAGTGATGTGACTAGGCGGGCCCACTTTAAATTCAAAATTCGAGTGGGCCCGCAAAACATATTTCGAGCTCGGGTTCGTCAATTTCGAATTAATGAATTTTCCGTTGCGACTTAATTAAATCAAATTTAATTAAATAATAATGCCTCACAAAATTATTACGAAAGTCACTCGCGAATTAAATTCTAAATTAATTCGTTAGCCCGAATTAAAATCCAATTTTAATTCCGCTGTGAAATCTAATTTCATTTCATATATCGAATATATTATTTAATCGATTAATTCCAAATTAATCGTTCTCTCTCTACTATTCAAATTTTATCCCAGATAAATTCTTGCCGTAATTAATCCTAGATTAATTTTCTCTCTCTCATAATTAATTCTAAATTAATTCTGTTCGAGTCAAACATCATCGGTGAATCTTCGGGAAGCGACCCATGAGATCCCTGGATATATTGGCAGTAAATCCGGTCGTCGGACTATCCAAACACGCGCGTACCTCGTACCACGTTCTTACCGATTTACAAGACATGATTGGCTTCTAGCAAAGCACCGTGCCTACCCAATTCTCCAGAAATATTCTTTTAAGGAATACATAATCTATATCAAGCGTAGTATACCAAGTATTGTGTATTACGATCCAGTATCAGATATCACATGCTAAGCCTGGGGCTGGAATAGTGTCTGCCCCGTACGAAGCATATATCGGATCACTAACAACTAGTCTATTTAATCGGATAATCATGACCTTGTCATATTATCTCGATAGTTGCAACATAATAGAGTACCAGTTCTGTATCCCTGCGTGATCATCATCTCCATATGACTGAAGTGATACTTCCATCTTGACATCACACCCAACACACTACGATTCTCAATAAACCCAGAAGAGGCGTACACAAAACCTGTTAAAGCCCCGGACGACCAAAACCAAAGCGTACTGATTATCGCAAGTATTAGCGATGCAAGTCTCAGGTTAAGACCAAATACACATACCCTGATTCGGATTCCCATAGACACATAGTCATACTACCAATGGGATTCCGAGGGGTCTTACCAGAGCGAAGCTGTTTCCGTACCATCGGTAAACAGAACCTCCTATTACACTTGCATGAGTATCCAATACCCAAATATATGAGAACTATGCCATTACGCTTCCATAACGCGCACAAGTGTAATACTAGCCTATTCCGTATTATCGATGTCCAGTCTCGATAATACTACAACTAGGGATATTTAATGATTAAACTTTTAGTGGATTGATATTGTCTCATATCTTATTAATCCGGAACTAATCATAAGGACTTTTATCATTTATATATTCAAGTAATCTAATTACAAAATGATAAAATGGCAATTTTCTTTGTCACATAGTTAATTTGTACAAAACCATAATGTCTTTTACAAATAGTGATGCTATGGGTCACAATTGTTTTAACACTATGGACATCTGTCATCCATAGTCCTGAACTGCGTATGCACACGGTATCTGAATCTGTCAATTCCATAGCTGAGTCAAGTTACATACTGATGTGAGTTTTTCCCCCATGCCTCGAAAACATAAAATCATGCTTTTGTAATCATCACTTTTCTAAATTTTTTTTCAAAACATTCTTAATCAAATCATATTTGAAAGTAAACTTGGCTAACACCCTAAATATGAAAAAGTTAGTCTGATATGAATTTTAACATAATGAAAATCAACTTAAGGGAAAAGTGTCCACTCATTGATTTGGAGTCCCACTAACGTTACTTCACTTCATTGAAGGAGTTTGTGGTTACTGCAATGACCCTTAATAGTAACTTAATTAGAATACGAATCGTGGAATACATTTCAAAAATATCGTCGCTATATGATATTCTAGGTTTGTGATATGATAAATTATGTGTATATGAGATGATATGAAACTTTCGGGTGGTCTCTAATATCATGAGTTGAAACTGAAGTAACTAAAAATTAATCCTGAAAAATGGTCACGCATCGCGATGCTCACACTGTTAGGGTTGAGACAGAAGGGTTCCCTATATTGCGTCGCGATGCTAAGCTTTACGCTTCGCGACACTCACTCGAGCAGACTGAGACATAGAATTTCCTCTGTTACGTGTCACGACGCTAGTCTTTGGGCATCACGATGCTCATAATACATAATCGAATTATGGCAATCTGAAGGTTTTTTTTTTTTTTTACTCTCTATAATCTGGATGTGTTGAAGAGAGCAATGGTGAGCTGAATTTATAGACCTAAAAATGGGTGAGTAATAATTACACTAGTACTTGCCAAATGATAATTATTAGAGTAATAATAAAATATATCGTGAAAGTCAAAAAGTCGGGATCTTGTCGGCGAAAATAAAAGAAATCAAAATAAAGCAAATCATAATTATTATGTAAGGACAATAATATGTACATGTAGTAACCACTTGAATGACCTTTATGGGTCAGGGATAAGCTTCTCATCAATTTTCTTATAAATTGGCAAACATGGTCTTTTAAAGTCAGATTCCCCGAGATTCAATTGTTGTCTTTCTCTTCGAAACTGTGTATGTAAATTGCGAATTGCGTGATAGACATATGCATATGGATGCGTCTCAAGAGTCAATGATATAGCATATAAAGACTCCTTACTCATGTCATCCCTAATGAATTTTATTTTATCATCGCGATTATCAGAAACCATTCCTAAAGAACGAAAACGAGTATTGCATGTACATCGTGCACATTTATAACAAACACCTAATCGTTTAGCTCTCCTTTTCTTAGCATATGTGCTTTTTCCTAAACCAGACAGAAATGAAATGAAAGAGTCGGATGACTCATCTGCCAAGCGAACTCATGCTTCAATTATCCAACGAATATCACTAGGAATACCTTTGATCATCATAAGTCTCATTCTTTCAATGTGTGCTTTGTAGATTTTCATCAGAGAGTTTTGAGGGAGAGAAGAAAAATGCTTGTGAAGTTTTGCAATAACGTTTTCCATCATGTCTGTGACTTTTCCTAGAAAAATTAAACATACAAAAATAAAACACATAAAATCTCAATATACACAAATTGCATGGGTTGCCTCTCTGCTAGCACTAAGTTTAACGTCGTCAGCTAGACATGACTGCTCAAACGTTAGGCTAGATCGGCAAGTGTGAGACTCTCTTTTTGACGCTTGATGGATTCTCCCCAGTAGTCCTTGACACGATGGCTGTTGACTTTGAATGTATCATTGGAGTTCGGGTCATGTAGCTCAACGGCTCCGTAGGGCAACACTTGAGTGATCACAAATTGACCTGACCACCATGATTTCAGCTTGTCAGGGAAACGTTTCAACCTTGAATTATATAAAAACATTTGCTGCCCTAGTTCTAGTTGTCTGCGCACTATTTTCTAATCATGCCACTTCTTGGTATTTTCTTTGTACAGTTTGGAATTCTCATAAGCATGGATGCGGAATTCCTCTAATTCACTCAATTGTAAGAGCTGTTTCTACCCCGCTGCTTGGAGATCAAAATTTAGCTTTGTCAATGCCCAATACGCTTTATGTTCGATCTCCACAGGCAAATGGCATGCCTTTCCAAACACTAGTCGGTATGGGGACATTCCAATGAGTGTCTTGAAAGCTGTCCGGTAGGCCCATAATACATCATCCAGTTTTCTAGACTAGTCATTCCTCGTTGAACAAACAGTTCTTTCTATGATTCTTTTGATTTCTCTGTTGGAAACTTCAACCTGACCACTAGACTACGGATGGTAAGCAGTGGCAACTTTATGAGTAACTCCGTATTTTGCTAGGAGTGCATCGATATATCTGTTGCAGAATTGTGTGCCATCATCACTGATGATCACTCGAGGTGTTCCGAAGCGAGTGAAAATATTCTTTTTGAGGAATTTTAAAATCATTTTGGAATCATTCGATGGTAGTGTTGTTGCTTCAACTCAATTGGAGACGTAGTATACTACAACCAGAATGTACGAGTTTCTATATAATAGGATAAAGGGTCCCATAAATTCAATCCCTCATACATCAAATATCTCCACTTCGAGAATGTTTTGAAGAGGTCCTTCATTTCTCCTCGAAATATTTCTCGTCCTCTGGCACCTGTCACATTGAAGAATAATAAGTGAACATCTTTAAACAAGGTGGGCCAGAAGAAACCTGATTGCAGTACTTTGGTCGCGATTTTATCTCCGCTGAAATGTCTGTCGTATGGTGATGAATGATAATGTTGTAGGACACTATTGACCTCCTCATGTGGTACACAACGCCTTAATAACTGATCAGCACAATGTTTGAATATGTACGACTCATCCCATACATAATGTTTGACTTCTTTGAAGAACTTCTTTCTTTGCTGATGTGTCCATTCCAACGACCATTTCCCCGATACTATGTAGTTTACATAGTCATCATACCATGAGACTTCATGATCCTTGATGGTCAACAACTGTTAATCTGGAAAAGTTTCATTAATTGTCAGTTCATTGCCAGTTATACCTCTATTTTCGAGCCTCGACAAGTGATCTGCAACTTGATTTTTTGTCCTCTTCCTATCTCGGATCTCCACGTCAAATTCTTGCAAAAGAAGCACCCAACGGATCAATCTGGGCTTGGCATCTTTCTTCGCGATCAAGTATTTGATTACTGAAATATCTGTGTAGACCACCACCTTGAGACCCAGCAAATAGGAGCAGTTTATCAAAAGCAAACAAACTGGGAACGACTCATTTTCAGTTGTTGTGTAGTTAAGTTATGCTTCATTCAAAGTTTTGCTGGCGAAGTAAATGGTGTGAAAAACTTTCGCCTTTCGTTGTCCCAAAACTGCACCTACTGTAAAATCACTGGCATCATACACCACTTCAAATGGGAGCGCCCAATCTGGTGCTACTATGATGAGAGCAGAGACAACTTCTGTTTCAAGATCTCGAAAGCATGGTGGCATTCTTTGGTGAAGTGGAAAGGCATGTCTTTCTCCAGCAGATTGCATAATGGTTTAGAAATCTTGGAGAAGTCTTTGATGAATCTCCTGTAAAATCCTACATGCCCAAGAAAACTTCGAATCCCTTTGACTGGTGATGGTGAATGTAGTTTCTCTATAGTCTCAATCTTTTCTTTGTCTACCTAGATTCCCTTCTATGAGATCCGATGTCCCAAGACAATGCCTTCCTTCACCATGAAGTGGCATTTCTCCCAGTTCAGTACCAGATTAGTATCTTCACATCTTTGTAACACTTGTTCCAGATTTTGCAAACAGTGGTCGAACGAGTTTCCAAATACCGAGAAGTCATCCATGAAGACTTCCATGTTATGTTCTGCCATGTCTGAAAATATGGCCATCATGCAATGTTGAAATATGGCAGGAGCATTACAGAGTCCAAATGGAATCATGTGGAATGCACAAGTACCATACGGGCATGTGAAATTGGTTTTCTCCTTATCTTCTGGGGCGATGACAATCTGATTGTACCCCGAGTACCCATCCAGAAAGTAGTAGAAATCATGCCTCTCCAATCTGTCTAGCATTTGCTCAATGAATGGTAGCGAGAAATGATAATTCCATGTGGCTTTGTTCAGCTTCCTGTAGTCCATGCACACTCTCCATCCAGTCATTGTCCTTGTTGGAATCAGCTCGTTCTTTTCTATTGTAACTACAGTCATTCATCATTTCTTGGGTACATATTACATAGAACTTACCCAAGAGCTGTCACAGATAAGGTAGATGATGCCTGCGTCCAACCATTTGATGATTTCTTTCTTTACGACTTCCTTCATGATTGGATTCAGTCTCCCTTGATGCTCCACTATGGCTTTGTACTAGTCATTCATCATGATTTTGTGCATACAAAATGATGGACTGATGCCTCGAATGTCTGATATAGTCCAGCCAATAGCTCTCTTGTGCTCACATAACACTCTCAACAAAGGCAAATGGCATGCATTTCCAAACACTAGTCGGTATGGGGACATTCCAATGAGTGTCTTGAAAGCTGTCCGGTAGGCCCATAATGCATCATACAGTTTTCTAGACCAGTCATTCCTCGTTGAACAAACAGTTCTTTCTATGATTCTTTTGATTTCTCTGTTGGAAACTTCAACCTGACCACTAGACTACGGATGGTAAGCAGTTGCAACTTTGTGAGTAACTCCGTATTTTGCTAGGAATGCATCTAAATATTTGTTGCAGAATTGTGTGCCATCATCACCGATGATCACTCGAGGTGTTCCGAAGCGAGTGAAAATATTCTTTTTGAGGAATTTTAAAATCATTTTGGAATCATTCGATGGTAATGTTGTTGCTTCAACTCAATTGGAGACGTAGTATACTACAACCAGAATGTACGAGTTTCTATATAATAGGATAAAGGGTCCCATAAATTCAATCCCTCATACATCAAATATCTCCACTTCGAGAATGTTTTGAAGAGGTCCTTCATTTCTCCTCGAAATATTTCTCGTCCTCTAGCACCTGTCCCATTGAAGAATAAATAAGTGAACATCTTTAAACAAGGTGGGCCAGAAGAAACCTGATTGCAGTACTTTGGTCGCGATTTTATCTCCGCTGAAATGTCTATCGTATGGTGATGAATGATAATGTTGTAGGACACTATTGACCTCCTCATGTGGTACACACGCCTTAATAACTGATCAGCACAATGTTTGAATATGTACGACTCATCCCATACATAATGTTTGACTTCTTTGAAGAACTTCTTTCTTTGCTGATGTGTCCATTCCAACGACCATTTCCCCGATACTATGTAGTTTACATAGTCATCATACCATGAGACTTCATGATCCTTGATGGTAAACAACTGTTAATCTGGAAAAGTTTCATTAATTGTCAGTTCATTGCCAGTTATACCTCTATTTTCGAGCCTCGACAAGTGATCTGCAACTTGATTTTTTGTCCTCTACCTATCTCGGATCTCCACGTCAAATTCTTGCAAAAGAAGCACCCAACGGATCAATCTGGGCTTGGCATCTTTCTTCGCGATCAAGTATTTGATTACTGAATTATCTGTGTAGACCACCACCTTGAGACCCAGCAAATAGGAGCAGTTTATCAAAAGCAAACACAACTGGGAACAACTCATTTTCAGTTGTTGTGTAGTTAAGTTATGCTTCATTCAAAGTTTTGCTGGCGAAGTAAATGGTGTGAAAAACTTTCGCCTTTCGTTGTCCCAAAACTACACCTACTGTAAAATCACTGGCATCATACACCACTTCAAATGGGAGCGCCCAATCTGGTGCTACTATGATGAGAGCAGAGACAACTTCTGTTTCAAGATCTGGAAAGCATGGTGGCATTCTTTGGTGAAGTGGAAAGGCATGTCTTTCTCCAGCAGATTGCATAATGGTTTAGAAATCTTGGAGAAGTCTTTGATGAATCTCCTGTAAAATCCTACATGCCCAAGAAAACTTCGAATCCCTTTGACTGGTGATGGTGAATGTAGTTTCTCTATAGTCTCAATCTTTTCTTTGTCTACCTAGATTCCCTTCTATGAGATCCGATGTCCCAAGACAATGCCTTCCTTCACCATGAAGTGGCATTTCTCCCAGTTCAGTACCAGATTAGTATCTTCACATCTTTGTAACACTTGTTCCAGATTTTGCAAACAGTGGTCGAACGAGTTTCCAAATACCGAGAAGTCATCCATGAAGACTTCCATGTTATGTTCTGCCATGTCTGAAAATATGGCCATCATGCAATGTTGAAATATGGCAGGAGCATTACAGAGTCCAAATGGAATCATGTGGAATGCACAAGTACCATACGGGCATGTGAAATTGGTTTTCTCCTTATCTTCTGGGGCGATGGCAATCTGATTGTACCCCGAGTACCCATCCAGAAAGTAGTAGAAATCATGCCTCGCCAATCTGTCTAGCATTTGCTCAATGAATGGTAGCGAGAAATGATAATTCCATGTGGCTTTGTTCAGCTTCCTGTAGTCCATGCACACTCTCCATCCAGTCATTGTCCTTGTTGGAATCAGCTCGTTCTTTTCTATTGTAACTACAGTCATTCATCATTTCTTGGGTACATATTACATAGAACTTACCCAAGAGCTGTCACAGATAAGGTAGATGATGCCTGCGTCCAACCATTTGATGATTTCTTTCTTTACGACTTCCTTCATGATTGGATTCAGTCTCCCTTGATGCTCCACTATGGCTTTGTACTAGTCATTCATCATGATTTTGTGCATACATAATGATGGACTGATGCCTCGAATGTCTGATATAGTCCAGCCAATAGCTCTCTTGTGCTCACATAACACTCTCAACAAAGGCAAATGGCATGCATTTCCAAACACTAGTCGGTATGGGGACATTCCAATGAGTGTCTTGAAAGCTGTCCGGTAGGCCCATAATGCATCATACAGTTTTCTAGACCAGTCATTCCTCGTTGAACAAACAGTTCTTTCTATGATTCTTTTGATTTCTCTGTTGGAAACTTCAACCTGACCACTAGACTATGGATGGTAAGCAGTTGCAACTTTGTGAGTAACTCCGTATTTTGCTAGGAATGCATCGAAATATTTGTTGCAGAATTGTGTGCCATCATCACTGATGATCACTCGAGGTGTTCCGAAGCGAGTGAAAATATTCTTTTTGAGGAATTTTAAAATCATTTTGGAATCATTCGATGGTAGTGTTGTTGCTTCAACTCAATTGGAGACGTAGTATACTACAACCTGAATGTACGAGTTTCTATATAATAGGATAAAGGGTCCCATAAATTCAATCCCTCATACATCAAATATCTCCACTTCGAGAATGTTTTGAAGAGGTCCTTCATTTCTCCTCGAAATATTTCTCGTCCTCTGGCACCTGTCACATTGAAGAATAAATAAGTGAACATCTTTAAACAAGGTGGGCCAGAAGAAACCTGATTGCAGTACTTTGGTCGCGATTTTATCTCCGCTGAAATGTCTATCGTATGGTGATGAATGATAATGTTGTAGGACACTATTGACCTCCTCATGTGGTACACAACGCCTTAATAACTGATCAGCACAATGTTTGAATATGTACGACTCATCCCATACATAATGTTTGACTTCTTTGAAGAACTTCTTTCTTTGCTGATGTGTCCATTCCAACGACCATTTCCCCGATACTATGTAGTTTACATAGTCATCATACCATGAGACTTCATGATCCTTGATGGTAAACAACTGTTAATCTGGAAAAGTTTCATTAATTGTCAGTTCATTGCCAGTTATACCTCTATTTTCGAGCCTCGACAAGTGATCTGCAACTTGATTTTTTGTCCTCTTCCTATCTCGGATCTCCACGTCAAATTCTTGCAAAAGAAGCACCCAACGGATCAATCTGGGCTTGGCATCTTTCTTCGCGATCAAGTATTTGATTACTGAAATATCTGTGTAGACCACCACCTTGAGACCCAGCAAATAGGAGCAGTTTATCAAAAGCAAACACAACTGGGAACGACTCATTTTCAGTTGTTGTGTAGTTAAGTTATGCTTCATTCAAAGTTTTGCTGGCGAAGTAAATGGTGTGAAAAACTTTCGCCTTTCGTTGTCCCAAAACTGCACCTACTGTAAAATCACTGGCATCATACACCACTTCAAATGGGAGCGCCCAATCTGGTGCTACTATGATGAGAGCAGAGACAACTTCTGTTTCAAGATCTCGAAAGCATGGTGGCATTCTTTGGTGAAGTGGAAAGGCATGTCTTTCTCCAGCAGATTGCATAATGGTTTAGAAATCTTGGAGAAGTCTTTGATGAATCTCCTGTAAAATCCTACATGCCCAAGAAAACTTCGAATCCCTTTGACTGGTGATGGTGAATGTAGTTTCTCTATAGTCTCAATCTTTTCTTTGTCTACCTAGATTCCCTTCTATGAGATCCGATGTCCCAAGACAATGCCTTCCTTCACCATGAAGTGTCATTTCTCCCAGTTCAGTACCAGATTAGTATCTTCACATCTTTGTAACACTTGTTCCAGATTTTGCAAACAGTGGTCGAACGAGTTTCCAAATACCGAGAAGTCATCCATGAAGACTTCCATGTTATGTTCTACCATGTCTGAAAATATGGCCTTCATGCAATGTTGAAATATGGCAGGAGCATTACAGAGTCCAAATGGAATCATGTGGAATGCACAAGTACCATACGGGCATGTGAAATTGGTTTTCTCCTTATCTTCTGGGGCGATGGCAATCTGATTGTACCCCGAGTACCCATCCAGAAAGTAGTAGAAATCATGCCTCGCCAATCTGTCTAGCATTTGCTCAATGAATGGTAGTGAGAAATGATAATTCCATGTGGCTTTGTTCAGCTTCCTGTAGTCCATGCACACTCTCCATCCAGTCATTGTCCTTGTTGGAATCAGCTCGTTCTTTTCTATTGTAACTACAATCATTCATCATTTCTTGGGTACATATTACATAGAACTTACCCAAGAGCTGTCACAGATAAGGTAGATGATGCATGCGTCCAACCATTTGATGATTTCTTTCTTTACGACTTCCTTCATGATTGGATTCAGTCTCCCTTGATGCTCCACTATGGCTTTGTACTAGTCATTCATCATGATTTTGTGCATACAAAATGATGGACTGATGCCTCGAATGTCTGATATAGTCCAGCCAATAGCTCTCTTGTGCTCACATAACACTCTCAACAAAGGCAAATGGCATGCATTTCCAAACACTAGTCGGTATGGGGACATTCCAATGAGTGTCTTGAAAGCTGTCCGGTAGGCCCATAATGCATCATACAGTTTTCTAGACCAGTCATTCCTCGTTGAACAAACAGTTCTTTCTATGATTCTTTTGATTTCTCTGTTGGAAACTTCAACCTGACCACTAGACTACGGATGGTAAGCAGTTGCAACTTTGTGAGTAACTCCGTATTTTGCTAGGAATGCATCGAAATATTTGTTGCAGAATTGTGTGCCATCATCACTGATGATCACTCGAGGTGTTCCGAAGTGAGTGAAAATATTCTTTTTGAGGAATTTTAAAATCATTTTGGAATCATTCGATGGTAGTGTTGTTGCTTCAACTCATTTGGAGACGTAGTATACTACAACCAGAATGTACGAGTTTCTATATAACAGGACAAATGGTCCCATAAATTCAATCCCTCATACATCAAATATATCCACTTCGAGAATGTTTTGAAGAGGTCCTTCATTTCTCCTCGAAATATTTCTCGTCCTCTGGCACCTGTCACATTGAAGAACGAATAAGTGAACATCTTTAAACAATGTGGGCCAGAAGAAACCTGATTGCAGTACTTTGGTCGCGGTTTTATCTCCGCTGAAATATCTGTCGTATGGTGATGAATGATAATGTTGTAGGACACTATTGACCTCCTCTTGTGGTACACAACGCCTTAATAACTGATAAGCACAATGTTTGAATAGGTACGACTCATCCCATACATAATGTTTGACTTCTTTGAAGAACTTCTTTCTTTGCTGATGTGTCTGTTCCAACGACCATTTCCCCGATACTATGTAGTTTACATATTCATCATACCATGAGACTTCATGATCCTTGATGGTAAACAACTGTTAATCTGGAAAAGTTTCATTAATTGTCGGTTCATTGCCAGTTATACCTCTATTTTCGAGCCTCGACAAGTGATCTGCAACTTGATTTTCTTTCCTCTTCCTATCTCGGATCTCCACGTCAAATTCTTGCAAAAGAAGCACCCAACGGATCAATCTGGGCTTGGCATCTTTCTTCGCGATCAAGTATTTGATTACTGAATTATCTGTGTAGACCACCACCTTGAGACCCAGCAAATATGAGCAGTTTATCAAAAGCAAACACAACTGGGAACGACTCATTTTCAGTTGTTGTGTAGTTAAGTTATGCTTCATTCAAAGTTTTGCTGGCGAAGTAAATGGTGTGAAAAACTTTCGCCTTTCGTTGTCCCAAAACTGCACCTACTGTAAAATCACTGGCATCATACACCACTTCAAATGGGAGCGCCCAATCAGGTGCTACTATGATGAGAGCAGAGACCAACTTCTGTTTCAAGATCTCGAAAGCATGGAGGCATTCTTTGGTGAAATGGAAAGGCACGTCTTTCTCCAGCAGATTGCATAATGGTTTAGAAATCTTGGAGAAGTCTTTGATGAATCTCCTGTAAAATCCTACATGCCCAAGAAAACTTCGAATCCATTTGACTGGTGATGGTGAATGTAGTTTCTCTATAGTCTCAATCTTTTCTTTGTCTACCTCGATTCCCTTCTATGAGATCCGATGTCCCAAGACAATGCCTTCCTTCACCATGAAGTGGCATATCTCCCAGTTCAGTACCAGATTAGTATCTTCACATCTTTGTAACACTTGTTCCAGATTTTGCAAGCAGTGGTTCGAACGAGTTTCCAAATACTGAGAAGTCATCCATGAAGACTTCCATGTTATGTTCTACCATGTCTGAAAATATGGCTATCATGCAACGTTGAAATATGGCAGGAGTATTACAGAGTCCAAATGGAATCATGTGGAATGCACAAGTACCATACGGGCATGTGAAATTGGTTTTCTCCTTATCTTCTGGGGCGATGGCAATCTGATTGTACCCCGAGTACCCATCCAGAAAGTAGTAGAAATCATGCCTCGCCAATCTGTCTAGCATATGCTCAATGAATGGTAGCGAGAAATGATAATTCCATGTGGCTTTGTTCAGCTTCATGTAGTTCATGCACACTTTCCATCCAGTCATTGTCCTTGTTGGAATCAGCTCGTTCTTTTCTATTGTAACTACAGTCATTCATCATTTCTTGGGTACACATTACATAGAACTTACCCAAGAGCTGTCACAGATAAGGTAGATGATGCATGCGTCCAACCATTTGATGATTTCTTTCTTTACGACTTCCTTCATGATTGGATTCAGTCTCCCTTGATGCTCCACTATGGCTTTGTACTCGTCATTCATCATGATTTTGTGCATATAAAATGATGGACTGATGCCTCGAATGTCTGATATAGTCCAGCCAATAACTCTCTTGTGCTCACGTAACACTCTCAACAACTTATCTTCTTGCACCATGTTAGCGATGAAGAAATAATCACAGGTAAATCAGAAGAGTTTTCCAATTATACATAACTGAGATAGATCAGAAGTGGCTTTAGTTCCAGCTGCGGTGGTTCTTCAATCGAGGGCTTGATTCACTCATTTTTTTGGTAGTTCCAAGTTTTCCACATGTGGTGTCGATCTGAAGCGAAAGGCTCCATCAAGAGAGTTGATGCATTCCAGAATCATCATCTACTTCTTTATCAGTCATGTTGGTGATGCATGCTTCAAGTTTGTCAGTAGAAAGTTGCATTGCATTTGTGTTCTGGATGATACTATCTATTACATCAAGTCTGAAACATTCATTCTCTTGTTCATCATTTAGGAACTTCATGGCTTTGAAAACATTTAATGTTACTTATTGGTCCTGCACCCTCATGGTCAGTTCACCTTTTTGTACATCAATTATGGTTCAACCTATAGCCAAGAATGGTATCCCGAGGATGATGGGTTTTTCTTTTTCTTCCTTCATGTCAATGACAATAATATCTGATGGGAAAATGAATTTGTCGACTTTGACCAACATATCTTCCACTACCCCTCTCGAAAATGTGAGTGATCTGTCAGTAAGTTACAGAGTGACTGAGGTGGGCTTTGCTTCTCCAAGCTACAGTTTCCTGTAAATAGAAAAAAGCATCAAGTTAATACTAGCACCTAAATCACACAAAGCCTTACCGAAGTAATGTTCTCCTATGGTGCAAGGAATGGTGAAACTGTCAGGATCCTTCAACTTTGGGGGGAGCTTCATCTGAATGATGGCGCTGCATTCTTCTGTCAATGCTACAGTCTCGTAATCTCCCAATCTTCACTTTCGTGACATAATATCTTTCATGAATTTAACATTACTGGGCATCTACTCCAACGCTTCTTCAAATGGAATATTGATATGCAGCTTTTTGATTATCTCCAGGAATCGAGCAAATTCCTTGTCCAGTTTGAGTTTCTGGAGACGTGTGGAGAAGGTGGAGGTGGAGTAAATCTTTCTCCATCATTTTCTTTTACCTCTTTTTCCTCCATCTGTGGATCTGATTCATTGCTTTCTTTTGGAACATTCTCAGTAGATACCTTGACTCCAACATCTTTATTGATTTCAGTGTCACTTTTCAATGTGATGGCTTAGCATTGCTCTTTCCCTCTATTCCTTGGATTTGTTCTGTGTTGCTAGGAAGGGTACCTTGCAGTCTGTAACTCTGAGCATTGGCCAGTTGTTCCAATTGATTTTCCAGTGCCTTTATATAAGCTGCTTGGCTTTGATTTAATGCTGTTTGGGCTTGAAACATAGCATCATATTTGGATTCTTTCTTCTTCATCTGGACAAGCACTTCTGCTATTCCTAGTTCTTTTCATTTTTCAATGTGATGGCTTAGCATTGTTCTTTCCCTCTATTCCTTGGATTTGGTTCTGTGTTGCTAGGAATAGTATCTTGCGGTCTGTAACTCTGAGCATTGGCCAGTTGTTCCAATTGATTTTCCAGTGCCTTTATATAAGCTGCTTGGCTTTGATTTAATGCTGTTTGGGCTTGAAACATAGCATCATATTTGGATTTTTTCTTCTTCATCTGGACAAGCACTTCTGCTATTCCTAGTTCTTTTCATTTTTCAATGTGATGGCTTAGCATTGCTCTTTCCCTCTATTCCTTGGATTTGGTTCTGTGTTGCTAGGAATAGTATCTTGCGGTCTGTAACTCTGAGCATTGGCCAGTTGTTCCAATTGATTTTCCAGTGCCTTTATATAAGCTGCTTGGCTTTGATTTAATGTTGTTTGGGCTTGAAACATAGCATCATATTTGGATTCTTTCTTCTTCATCTAGACAAGCACTTCTGTTATTCCTGGTTCTTTTTCATAATTTTGGCCTTTATTCTGCTGTTGGAATCCGGGTGGTGGATTGTTCCTTTGCCCTGAAGTGTTGCTCCATGCGAAATTGGGATGATTCCTCCAATCTGGGTTATAGGTATTGGAATATGGATTGTTTCCCTATCTATTGAAGTTGCTGACATAGTTCACAGTCTCATCATGTTGGTTGTAAGATTCTGCCTCTGGTGCTCCTCCATATGGTGTACTTGTGGATCCAGTATTAACTTGCATGCTAAGAGTTTCCAGGCATTTGCATATCTGATCCAGCTTGGCATTCACAGTTGTGTTGGTTCCTACTTCGTGGATTCCTGCTATTCGATGGATCATGCTTCTCTATGTTGGCCACAAGGAATTGTTGTTAGCCATTTCTTCAATTAAGTCCCAAGCTTGATCTTCTCGTTTTTCCATTAAAGATCCTCCAACAACAGTATCAATTGTAGTTTTCATTAATCCAGAAAGTCCATTATAGAAGGTTTGGACTTGAAACCACTTTGTAATTTCATGGTGATGACATTTTCAGAGCACTTCTTTGTATCTTTCCCATGCTTCAAAGAGGGATTCTGAGTCATGTTGCACAAATGATGTGATGTAATTTCTCAACTTTGTTGTTCTGGCTGGGGGAAAGTATTTTACAAGGAATTTGGTGGAAAGATTGTTCCAAGTGGTTATAGATCCTGTTGGTAGTGAATGCAGCCAAGCTTTAGCTCTGTCTTTCAAGGAATATAGGAACACACGCAGACGCATTGCTTCTTCTCCCGCTCGGTTGTAATTGAATGTGCCACAAACTTCCTGGAAGTTACTGATGTGGGCATTAGGATCTTCAATTGCACTTCCCCCAAACTAAACTGATTGTTGTATCATTTGAATGTATGTTTTAATGTCACAAGCATTTGCAGGTAAGAGAGGAAGTACAATACATGATATGAAGCCGTCAACCACCAGAATTGTTTTTTCTCGAATGGAAATTGGCGGTGCTACATCTAAAGGTTCAGGTTCTTGATTGTTCATATTGATTAGTGCTTCTTGATTTTCTCGCATTTCCCTTCTCAATTGTCTGATAGTTCTTTCAATTTCTAGGTCAAGCGGATGGATTTCAAAGCTTTTGTTTCTTCTCATATAATGTCTGAGAACCTGAAACATAAGAAAATAAAAATAATAAGTAAAAATAAATTAGACACAAGTAAAATAACTAACCTCAAAATTAATAGTAAAAGATAAATAAGTCCCCGACAACGGCGCCAAAAACTTGATATGTGAAATCACACACGTAACGCAAGCGCACGCATCGCTCAAGTAGTATAAAATATATCAATCTCACATGGACTTAATACCTGTGCTATTAATTTATTGAAGTTAAATTTCTACAAGTTTCTTAAAAATTGATTATTGTTTGGATGGTGATTTTAACTAACGACAAGTAATTAAAAAAAATGCAAAAGTAAATTCTTAAAGTAATCAATATTATGAAACTATTTAGGGTTGTGAATCCTTCCAATATTCTTCTAAAGATGAAGTGATTATCTTATGTTTGTGTAATATGTCAGTTTATTAACCTGGAACACGAAGATACGCAAAAGCCTCTGTCGATGGTCAGATGTAAACACTCAAAGTAACCTAATTAACTATATGTCTATGTTAACCAAGAAACTCTGAATTCATTAAGATTAAGTTCCAATTATGACTACCCATTCCTGATAGGTATATGTCTATCCTAGAAGGAAATCTCTAAGGTGGGTGTGAGATCGTGAGCTATTGAGTCTAGGGCTAAAACCTAAAATCCATTCGTCAAGTTCATTTTAAGTTTACCAAATTAATCTTATTAGTGGCCAATTAACAAGAATCATTAAGTTAAGACTCAATAAATAAACCAAAACATTACACAAGACATAAGAGAAATCAACTTATAAAACCATTGATATTGGAATTCATCACAATCCTAGATATTGTATTTAGTTACAACACATACCTAGGACTACTAAAGACATAAATAAATAAAACACCATGCAATAAGTTGAAAACTAAGAAGTAAAAATTACAACAATGAAATAAAATGCTGGGATTTGGGGATCCACTTATATTATTTAAAATCTAGAAATCTCATTATTATAATATATAAATTTGCATTATATTACCAACCGACCATATAGGCGGTATCCTGATTAAGTCATATTTTAATTAATTCCAACCGACCATAAAGGTGGTATCCAATTAAGTCAGGTTAAAATTAATTTAATTAAATCTAACCGACCATAAATGCGGTATCCAATTAAGTCAGGTTTTAAGATAATTTATATATTATAAAATAAGGGAGATTAATCTAAATTATAATAATAAAAGTTTCACATTCACCCCAGCAGAAAAAAGTTACCTACTCATGGTTTAAGTAAAACAAACAAAGTTTTATTACTAAAATAAAAATTAAATACAAGAAAACTAAAATTAAATAAACAAGATATTCTCTTCTTTGTATTCTAAGGAAATTCCCCAGAAGAAAGTATGAGTTTTACATCAAATTTGGCATGCTATTTATAGGCAAATATAAAGGCTTCCACCAATTTCTCCATGAAACATGACACCAAATTCTCCACCAAACATGTAGGCATGTTTGGTGGAAGTTTGACAATTATAAAATGTCATTTTCTATTTATTTTTTTAATAATGACTTTAATTATTACATATAACACTTTAGATTTTTCATCAATTTCAGTCTTGAAAACTTCAGAATTCGAAAATTCTTATGAACATCAATGTTGTAGATCTTTGAGTCTTTTTTCACCGAGAAGATGAATCAACTCAATCCGATATCAGAGTAAAAAGTTATGGCCAAAATACAAAAATTACGCAAAGTTGAAATTTCCGAAATTGTACTTCGTTAGAACGCCATTTCAAGTTTCCAACCTCCAAAATCCAAATGTCAAGTCCAGTTTTTGCCCTTCTTTGTTCCACATTTCGTCCTGATTGATTCCATTGAGTCCCGATTTTATTTTATCTGTAAAATAAACAAAAACACATCAAAACGTTCATAAAACTCAAGAAACTATACAAAATATTAAGTAAAACGGGCGGTAAATATTAATATATTTTCGCTCATCACACCCCCAAACCTAATATTTTGCTAGTCCTCGAGCAAAACTACAAAACAAAATGAAATAAACAACTTTAAAATAAATTAACCTAAGCCACTTTCGTAGGAATCACGGTTGCATTTAGCGTATGCAACAAGCCTTTAAACCCATAGGTGTCCCTAGAGGACGAGTTATAGTCTCGTGAGGGCGTACAACTACGATATCCATAAACATCAATCAAATGTACAATAAATCACACAAACAAAATAAACAAGTTAAAAAGTGAAATTCTTATCCAATTTAAT
This sequence comes from Zanthoxylum bungeanum, assembly GCA_019454045.1. Lineage (NCBI taxonomy): Eukaryota > Viridiplantae > Streptophyta > Magnoliopsida > Sapindales > Rutaceae > Zanthoxylum > Zanthoxylum bungeanum. The sequence continues at coordinate 13,797 of SKCR01032801.1, read as the reverse complement.
AATTGTTTTCTTTCTTTCTAAATTACTAAATAAGTAAATTCTCCTATACTTTTTATCATTCTCCATATACACAACCAACAAGGTATTAATCAACTAATTGTGCCAACAATATTCATAAGTGTAATTGAAAAATATAGTAATATTTTTGTCCTAATATTATATTGGAATTCACACCTTTTTAACAATTGAACTTTTTTCTCATGTTATTTGGCCATAACTTTCTCAAATTTCTAAATTTTCGATTATGATATGATACCAATTGTGAATTTTTTTAGATTATAAATATGTATTGGATATTGGATATAGGTTTTGGTTTTGACAAAAATGGTCGAATAATTAACCATTGCTATCCCTATTCGAATTCTAATTTATAAATACAAATTTTTACTCGAGTATAATATGAGAAAAAAAGTTATCTAAAACCGAGTTCAGGAAGGCAAAACCAAAATTCGATCCCGGAAATTGCTATCCCTCCTTCATGAACAATAAAACAACCTAAAAAAAATAATGGTGTAAATAATAGTTTATTAAAAAAATTATGGACTTAAATGTTTAGAATAAAAAATAGTAGGGACTAAAGTGTCCTTCAATCAAAACAAAAGTTTCCAAAACCCTCCTCCCCCTGCATTGTAAACCTCGTCTTCACAGAATCACTCTTCACCTTATCTTCTCATCCCCACCAAAAATGCCGAGCAAAGAAGAAGAAAAGCAGCAACAAAATCAACAAAACAACCCAAATGAAGACGAAGAACAAGAAGAAAATTTCAGTGAATCTGACTCGGAGTCAAAATCGGACACAAACTCTGACTCTGACTCTGACTCGGACGAGAAGCCTTCATCAAAAAAAGTGAAAGAAGAAGATGACGACGACGACGTCATAGAAGGATACGTCCCCGTCCGATACGGCGAAGCTCCACCTCCGTCCCAGAACACGCCCGAAATCAACATCCGCCGGTTCAACAGAGCACTCAAGAGCAAGAAATACAAGGAAATGCTAGAATACGAAGATTTATTAGACGAGGAAGTAGACGAGGGCGAAGTGTACAATGAGCGACTGTTTGATTTTCCCAAAGATCCGGAGAATTGGACTGAGCAGGATTTGAAAGAGCTCTGGGCGGACGCGCCGTTGGAGTTGACCAAACCGGGTGGGACCCGGCTTTTGCTGATGAAGAAGATTGGGAGGTGGTGAAAGATATGTTTAAGGCTGGCCAGGACCCACCCATTGCCCCGTTTTACTTGCCCTACAGGCAGCCTTATCCGGTGGTGCCCGATGACCATTATGATATCGGGACTCCGAAGGCTGTTATTGAGGAGTTGGATAGGATTGAGGAGTTTTTGACATGGGTCAGCTACGTTTTTGCTGATGGAAGCTCGTATGTTTTTGGCTAATTTTTTTTTTTTTTTTTTGCAGCTTGTTTTGTTATTTTGAACTATATGTGCAAATTTACCTTTACATTTGCATTTATTCATTAAGGATGTGTTTAAAATTAAGTATGCTTATTCATGTTAGTTAAGCCAATTTGATGTGATTGAAATTGATCATCAAAGAGCTCGAGAGGATTAGGAAGTTACTCTAGTTTGTCGACTGCATAGAAAGAGTAATATTACTTGTGTTGACATCTGATTGTGCTGTTCCATAATCTTCTCTTTGATGGTACTAGAGGAATCGAAGCGGTTCTGCTTGTTATTTCAGTCTATTGGACTTCTATGAATTTGGCTTTTAGTTTGACTTTGAGTTTGGTTTATGTGATACATTGTTGATGAGGGAGGTGAATAGGACGCAACTGCTTTTAGATAATTTGTCTCACTGTCTTTTTTTTCAACAGTTTCATTTTCCATAGTTCACTAGATTGGAACTTATTCTTCTGATGTTGTTTGATTAACTGATGTAGCACTTAGCTAGCTCCCGTGCTTCCACTTTTTTGCTTTCTGATTAATTTAAATTATGTTATCTGTGCAGGTATGAAGGTACTATTTGGGATGACTTGGCTCATGGGAAAGGAGTTTACATTGCTGAGCAAGGGCTAGTCAGGTTTGTTTGTTACCATATTAGCAGTTGCAATTGTGGTTCTTTTCAACTGCCTGTCTTTCAATCTTTACGCTCTTACAGACTTGGTTATTACCTTCTTAAACTATTTGTTCAACCCTTGTATATCCATATAGGACTATCCACTGGGGCTCCGTATCCAAGTTTTTCTTTGTCATCTATTCCAAGATAGGTTTTTATCAAGAAGGAAAAGCAATCATTACAAAAAATTTCCATGTTGTAGGTATGAAGGTGAATGGCTTCAGAACAATATGGAAGGTCATGGGGTTGTTGAAGTTGACATACCTGATATAGAACCTGTGCCAGGTTCAAAGTATGTTTATGATCCCTTTTTTTTACTGTTTCATTATACTGTAACTCAGTGGTTGTCTGGTTGAAATCTAAGTAGTTATTTTCTTTTTGATTTAAATGATTGAGTTGCTTACTACCCTTTTTCCAAGGCTGGAAGAAGAGATGCGTGCTGAAGGGAAAATTTTCTCGAGAGATTTTATGTCCCCTGAAGACAAAAAATGGCTGGAGATGGATATTGAAGATAGCATTCTTTTGGCTGGGGACGAGTATGAAATCCCTTTTTATGAAAATGAAGAATGGTTTAAACAATTTGGGAGAAAACCGTAAGATTTATCTTCAAGCTATCTGATTTTTTTCTTTTTAGTCACCTTTGTAGTATTCTTTCCTCTCTTTTTATTAGTTTGATGTTATGTGTGTTCTTAGGAGGTGATTAGGATTCTACTCTGCACCTAGGATTTATCTTCAGGCTACTAGTTTGGGCATCTATGTTATACTACGTGAAGAACTTCCCTCTATTTTGTGAGCGTGTCTTACTTTTCTGCTAAACTATGTCTTGGGCATCTAATAGGGTAATTGAGATTGTAAGTTGTACTTACATCTGGTTGAATATTAATCAAACTTGGTAGTTGGTACTAAACTAATCAACACATTTTTATGATAATTTAACTGACATATAGATCTATGCTTATTGACTTATTGCCAATTATTGAACGAGTGAATGTTAAGAGACATTTACTTGTTAAATGAATAAATAAATGAAAACATGCTAAATTATTTATTAAATTGATCTCTGTCTTTTGAAGATGGATTTCTAGTTTCATGTCTTGATAATGTAGTCCACTCACAGTTAAAATTTAATATAAAAATTTTGGCTCCTAGACTTATTCTTGGTCTATAACTTCATCAGTTCATCTTGAGTCGCAAGCATTTACTTTAATTGCTTAATATTCTAAGATAGCAAATTATAATAATAGCTCACAATTGGGACCCAGCTAACCCATTGGAAAATGGAAACTGCCAACTTAATCAATTTGTGTTCTGAGCTATATAGGCCAAATTAGATGAACCTAATCTGGACACACCTTGTCTAAAATAAGCTGTTAGTCAGTATGATTTTATGCCCCTACACTTTGACCTAGACGCATTAGTAGTCTTCTTCTTCTTCTCGTTTCTTTAGTTTTATTATCATTTTATTTTTGAAATCTCAAAATAATATATAAATGGTCATTATATATCATTATTTCTCTTACAGGGAGAAAGGTCGATACCGCTATGCTGGTCAGTGGAAGCATGGCAGAATGCATGGATGTGGTCTATATGAAGTCAATGAGCGCCCCATATATGTAGGTCCTGATTACAACCATTAATCATTTAATCTACTTCAATTCCAATTTTACATGGTTGGGGTTGTTGAACTTTAATTGATTGGAGATGCAAAACATGTTTAGACATTGTACAATTACTAAGGCCCAACATTTTTGGTAGTATCAGCACACAAATAGAACATCTTGATAGATTAGAATTTCAAATTAAAGAAAAGAGAATTTCGTAGATATGTTATTGCTAGAAAATTTCCATGTTATTTGATTTTTAAATTCAGATTTCTGGGTGCCTTTAATTTCTATTGACGCTGGTAAACAGTTAATATGCCTAAACCGTTACATGTTAAGTGGGCTTAATGTCATGTTATCTTTTAAACGCAGGGAAGATTCTATTTTGGAGAGCTATTAGAGGATTCTGAGGGTTGTGATGAAGAAACTACAGCGGTATATGAAAGTTGTTTAGTCTACTCTAATCAACTGTGTTAAGATGGAAAGAAGAGAAAGAAAGAAAGATAAAAGAATCTGTGTTCAGCTGGAATAATTTTTTTAACTGATTTTATGGATCTTTCATTCAGCTGCATGCAGGTCTTGCAGAAGTAGCCGCTGCTAAAGCTCGGATGTTTGTCAACAAACCAGATGGAAGTATGTATTGGTTCTCTATTATCAATTGTATCTGTACAAGGATACCTATATTCAAGTCCAAGTTTTTTTGTCGGTAATAACTTTTGCAGGGTGGAATGAGGACATTATTAGGATTATTATGTGCATTGACATATCATCCAAATCATTGATTTGGATAAATACATGTTATGCCTCACGATAGATGTTGAATTTCTTCGAATTTTTGTCTGTTGAGTGGAAACCCTCCACTATTCTCATCTCAGGTGGACCAAGAAAAAGGGTCACTAAATCATTGAGTTGAATCTCAAGTCCCTCCGTTTGGGACTAGGCATATCTTCGGTTTTTGAATTCGTGCCTCACCGATGGAGACTAAATTTATGATAGAAATTTAAATATGCACATGCTTTTGTATATATAGTCTATTGATAATAATACTTCACACATTTTTTTTTTACTTTATATAATTTTTATCATTAATAATGTCAAATTTGACCTCTCTTGGGAATTTTTCCTGGCAGTGGTCAGAGAAGAGAGGGGTCCGTATAGCGATCCTCAACATCCCTATTTCTACGAGGAAGAAGATGTGTGGATGGCACCAGGCTTCATTAACCAGTTTTATGAAGTGAGTTGAATTCATAGCCTAGTGGTCTCATTTTAGGTTGTGCAAGGAAATGAGAAATGAATCTGTTCATTTTGCAGGTCCCTGATTATTGGAAAACATATGTGCATGAGATTGATCAAGAAAGAGAAATATGGTTAAACTCCTTTTATAAATCACCGTTAAGGATACCCATGCCTGCTGAGCTTGAATACTGGTGGGAGAAAGGTAGCCCTCTCTCGTCTATACAGGATTATATTGGCCTGCAAATCAAGCCTTTGTTTTTTTTCCTTGTATCAGGATTTTATGTTTGCCTCGTTTTGTCTTTTAACTTTTTTCTATCTGTTTTCTCTCTTCCTTCTTAAGGACCAAGACTGGCAAGTGAAGCTTTTTTAATGCTTTAGAAACAAAATCTTTCATATCTGCTGCTAGAACCTTTATTTTCTTGTAAGATACATGCATCAGCATGTAAAAAGAATGTCTTCCTTAGAATTTTAATAATTTTCTTTTGTTACCCTTTTACTAAGTAGCATGTTTATCACCAATGTAACACAACCTTCTTGGTCCTTAAATAGGGTAACATATGGTGATAAAATAAGACGAAATGGATTTACTTTTATTTTGCACTTGAGTAAGAAATTTAAGGATTTGACAGTTAAAATATGGTTAAAGAATGAATGCTAGAAAGTTTAGAGGCATTTCATTTGGGTAAACAATAATGTGATCTGTTTTGATGTTTATTGTGCTCATTATTCAAGCTTTTGAATGTTAATATCCTTATTTATGCTTCAGCAGTTGACTCGGCTGTGCTTGATGTCTTTTATGGTTTCTTGATCAGATGAGCCTCCTGAATTTGTTCTTGTAAACAAGGAACCAGAGCCTGATCCTGATGATCCATCAAAGCTTATATATACTGAAGATCCTCTTATCCTTCACACACCAACTGGGCGGTTAATCAATTATGTTGAAGATGAGGAACATGGAGTTAGATTATTTTGGCAGCCTCCTCTGAAAGAAGGGGAAGAGCCGGACCCAGAGAAGATTGAGTTTCTGCCCCTTGGTTTTGATGAGTTTTATGGACGCGTAGTTGAAGAAAAGGAAACCACTTGGCGGCGCATTGTAAAGGGAGTTGAAAATAAATTAAAGCCAGTGGTTGACAAGCTAGAGAAGTGGACTGAAGAGAAGAAGAAAGAGAGTGAGATGAAGCTGCAGCTTTATGAAAAAGAACTCGACCTGATAGAGGCTGAATTGTGCCTGGAAGAGGCCATCGAGGAGATGGATGAGGAGTTGAAGAAGAGAGAGGAGGAGGAAGAGAAGAAAGCAGAACTGGGTTTGGAGGAGGAAGAAGATACTTCAGCTTTGTCCAGCCAACCTGAGAAATCTACAGCTGAAGTGGGGAAAGATAAAGATGGAGCGGAAGTGGAAGCGGAAGCGGAAGAGGAAGAGGAAGAAGAGGATGATAATACACCATCTAGTTTTGGATCTGTTTCTCCGGATGAGAACCGCACAAAGAATGATCAGAAGGGAAAAAAGCCTGGGGGTTCTCCATTTTCTTCTTCATCATTGTTATTTGCTTCTTATAGCCTTGTTTCATTGGTAAGTTCCGACTCCCATGGGATCTCTATAGCGTAATAGTTGCAAATAGTCTGGTTGCTTTCTGACAATGGAATGAACAAAATTCACAGTACATATAACACATTTGACATTTATAAGTAATTTGCTGCCATGATTGAAATAGTTATTCTTTAAACTGTTCTAATCTTCTGTTTTGTGGTGGTTAATCAATTTTTTATGTTAATTCGTACTCTTTATCGTGATGATACAAACCTTGTGGTGCTTTAGTTTTGAAAATATATGCATTAATTGCTTAGTTTTACTATTAGATGGTGTGTATATTCAAATGATTCTGGCTTGAACATTTGATATGATCATTTTTCATTCTTTTGAATTAGATCAATTCTTCAAGATGTTCATGCTAATTTTTTATTTTAGTGGTTTTCAAATGATGATTCAATTTCCCATTTTCTATGTGAAATTACGGTCATTTTTGTTCATCTTTCTTTGAACTTATGGAAATGGAACTTCGATTAAGATCATGTTATTTTCACTTGCAGGTTCCATCCAGGCTGCAACAATCATTTTTATCTTGGAAGCGAGGCAGATTGCCACTAAAGCCAACTGCTCCATGTGTCGGAGACCCAAAGGATGACTTTTTAACAGTTAATTCAGTCCGGTTCCCTTCGCCACTCAGCCGAACAAGGAGCTTGAGGGCAAAAATGCAAACACATCACAACTTTCAAACAAGCAACTGCTCAAATTGGAGAATATCGCAGTTACATTCCTTGTCTCGGATTCTAACACTCCCTTTGGCTTCTGGCAGTCCCAATCGAGTCCTCAAAGCAGCAAGAGCACATAGCGAAAGTCAGCTGCTCGGGAAACGAGAGTGTGAGTTTGATAACATATTATCATTGCACACCCCAATTAGCTATTTGGAATCATATACAGATAATATAACCCCTCATTGCATTTCTCTCTAATCTCATGTAGTTCGATTTCAATTTTGTTGTAGCTTCATCTCATTGTTTTTGTCCATTTTTTTTTAATTGACTTGCAACTTTTTTGCCCGTTTTAAAATGGGCAATGAAAATTAAATAATTTTTGAAATACTTTTTTGAGTTTGGTCATATGGCTTATTGACTGGCGCATAATCACACACGTATAATGCAAGAGCACGTATCGTTCAAGTAGTATAAAAGTATCGATCCCACGAGGACTTAAAACATTTTGTTATTAATCTATGAAGTTAAATGTTTACAAGTATTCAATGGATTGGTTGTTTGATTGAGTGGTGACTTTAAAACTTAAAATAAGTAAATAAAATTGCTTGAAAGTAGATTGAAGAAAATTCAAATTTATAAAACTATCCAGGATTGTGAATCATTCCAATATATTTTTAAAAGATAAAGTGGTTATTTTACATTTGTGTAATATATTGGTTTATTAACCTGGAACACGAAATTATGTAAAAGCCTCTTCCGATGGTCAAATACAAATACCCAGTATAACCCAATTAATCATATTCATATGTTAACCAAGTTATCTGAATTCATTAAGATTAAGTTCCAATTATCTCTACCCCCGCCTGATAGGTATATTCCTATCCTGTAAGGAAATTTATTAAAAGGTTATCTATCCTCAAGGAAGATCGTTGGCTATTAAGTCTAAGGTCTTAAACCTAAAATCTATTTTCCAAATTCATTTTAAGTTTACCGAATCAATCTTATTAATGGCCAGTTAACAAGATGCATTAAGACTAAGACTCAATAAATAAACCTTTATATTACCCAAACCGTAATTTAACCCATTATAAACCGGTGATATTGGACTTCATCACAACTCTAGATAACTGGCTTAGTTACGACACATATTTACGGGTAGTAAAAACTTAAATAAAATAAAAGACATAAGTAAAATGCTGAAAAGTAAATGACGGAAAGTAAGTGCTGAAATTAATACTGAAAATTAAATGCTGAAAAGTAAATGCTGAAAGTAAATTGCTGAAAAGTAAATGCTGAAAGTAAATTGCTGAAAGTAAATGCTGAAAGTAAATTGCTGAAAGTAAATGCTGAAAGTAAATTGCTGAAAAGTAAATAAAGTAAAAGTACAATAAAAGAAAATGCTAAGGTAAAATGATTCACTTTTATTACTTCTATTTTAAATATCTCCATTAATATAATATATTAACTTTGCATGATAATTACCAACCAGCTATATAGGTGATATCCAGATTAAGTCAAATTAATAATTAATTACCAACCGACCAATCAGGCGGTATCCAGTTTAGTCAGGTTAAAACCAATTTAAATAATTACCAACCGACCAATATGGCAGTATCCTCATTTAGTCAGGTTTTAACTAGTTTATATATTATAATTAAGGGAGATTAATATAATATTAAGATTAAGTTATCTGAATTCATTAAGATTAAGTTCCAATTATGGCTACCCCCGCCCGACAGGTATATTCATATCCTGTAAGGAAATCTATTAAATGGTTATCTATCCTCAAGGAAGATCGTGGGCTATTAAGTCTAAGGTCTTAAACCTAAAATCCCTTTTCCAAGTTCATTTTAAGTTTACCGAATCAATCTTATTAATGCCAGTTAAAAAGATGCATTAAGACTAAGGCTCAATAAATAAACTTTTATATTACCCAAACCGTAATTTAACCCCTTATAAACCGGTGATATTGGACTTCATCACAACCTCAGATAACTGGCTTAGTTACAACACATATTTACGGGTAGTAAAAACTTAAATAAAATAAAAGACATAAAGTAAAATGCTGAAAAGTAAATTGCTGAAAAGTAAATGACGAAAAGTAAATGCTGAAATTAAATACTGAAAATTTAATGCTGAAAAGTAAATGCTGAAAGTAAATTGCTGAAAAGTAAATGCTGAAAGTAAATTGCTGAAAGTAAATGCTGAAAGAAAATAAAGTAAAAGTACAATAAAAGAAAATGCTGAGGTAAAAGGATCCAATTTTATTACTTCTATTTTAGATATCTCCCTTAATATAATATATTAACTTTGCATGATAATTACCAACCAGCCATATAGACGGTATCCAGATTAAGTCAAATTAATAATTAATTACCAACCGACCAATCAGGCGGTATCCAGTTTAGTTAGGTTAAAACCAATTTAAATAATTACCAACCGACCAATATGACAGTATCCTCGTTAAGTCAGGTTTTAACTAGTTTATATATTATAATTAAGGGAGATTAATCTAAATATTAGTAATAAAAGTTTTACCTTTTACCCCAGCAAGGGGGAGTTACCTCCTCATTACTGAAAAGTAAAAACTGAAAATTAAAGAAAGAAAAGTACTGTGCGTAAAAGTAAATTACAGAAAGTAAAAACCGAAAAGTACAGAAAAGAAAGTGCGAAAGCTGAAATTAATTACTGAAAGGTGTAAATAAAAATACAAGATACAATCTTCTTAGTATTATAAGGAATTCCTTAGAAGAAAGTATGAATTTACAAATGAAATAGCTTGGAATTTATAGGCAAAATTTTGCCTCCATCAAATGCTCCACCAAATCCATTATTAATTGCTCCACTAATTACTCCATCAAATCCATTATTAATTGCTCCACTAATTTCTATCATGTTTGGTGGTGATTTGATAATTTTTATTATTTATTTATTAATTTATTTTTTGCTTTGAAATTGACTTTAATAATTACACATAACACACTTTCGGATGTTTCATCAATTTCGGTCATGACATCTTCAGAATTCGAAATTATTTTGTCTTTCAAAGTTGTATATCTTTGAGTCTTATTTAATCTGGAACTTGAATCAGCTTAATCCGATATCGGAGTAAAAAGTTATGACCAAAATACGACAGATGCGCAAAACTGGAATTTCCAAAACTGCACTTCGTTAAAACGCCCTTTCAAGTTTCCAATCTCCAAAATTAATATGTCAATTCCAATATTTGCCCTTATTTGACCCACATTTCGTCCTAAATGATTTCATTGAGTCCCAATATTTTTTATCTGCAAAATAAACTAAAACATATCAAAACGTTCATAAAACACGAGAAATTAAACAAAATATTAAGTAAAATTGGCGGTAAATATTGATATATTTTCCTCTCATCACACCCTCAAACCTAACATTTTGCTAGTCCTCGAGCAAAACAATAAAATAAAATAACATAAATAATTAAGCTAAGCCACTTTCGTAGGGATCACGATTGCATTTAGCGTATGCAACAAGCCTTTAAACCCCTAGGTGTCCCTAGTGGACGAGTTGTAGTCTCGTGAGGGTTTACAACAATGATACCCATAAATATTTTACAAAAGTAAAAAGATAGTAAAACTAATGCACACAAAAAGCAAAAAGACAAGAGAAAAGAGAATAAAGAAGTTAATGACTAAACAGGTGAAACTTCTACTCTAAGTTACTAGTTGTTTTATTTCTTTCTGAATTACCGAATAAGTAAATTCTCCGATTATATTTATCATCCTTCATATACACAGTCAACAAAATATTAATTAACTCATTTTTGCCCACAATAGTCACAAGTGCAATTGTGAAGAGAGTAATATTTTTATCCTAAAGTTTTATCAGAATTCACACTTTTTTTAGCAATGGAATAATTTTTCTGATTTTTCTGATTTTTTTTTTCTTCTGATTTTTGCTTCTTTTTTTTTTTAATTTATATGCAATATCTTCCATCTACGTAGCGAGTTTTGGGTCAGTGACTCCCAAACCAGTTGGCTTTAGGGCACTAGGTGTTAAGACACCCATACAGACTTAATTACTCAGACTTCAGATATATATTTTTTGGCAACATCTTCGATCCGTGTAACGAGCTTTGGGCCAGTGACTCCCAAACCAGTTGGTTTTAGGGCACTAGGTGTTAAGACACCCTTACAGAGTTAACAACTCAGATATCAGACGTTTTTTATTTTATTTTTGCATTTTTTTTTGCATTTTTTTTCCTTTTTTTATCCCATCGCTTTTTTAAGATGCTTCCTCCAATTATACTAAAACACTGAATATTACAAACTTTTCAATTACAGTTCATGTCTGTATGTTACCATGTATGCTGATAATACTTGTCAACTGAGCATATGCAGATTCATTTTAGTCAGTATTATGGAGAATTCATAAATTAAATAATTTAAAATGAAATAAACAAAAATTAATTTGTTCCGAAATAGGTTGAGATACGTCTCAGGAGTGTAAATTCCTTATTCGGCTATCTCACACCAATTTCACCTGATTAATCAAATAAAAACAAAAAATATTTTTTTGGTTTTTGTAAAATTTTTAAATTTTTTTTTTCGCTTTTTCGAAATTTTTTGACTAAAAATAAAAAAATAAAAACAAGATACAATTTAACTATTCTCCTCCCCCAAACCTAAATGAGACATTGTCCCCAATGTCTTAAACAGTAGAAGAAGAGTTTAGAAAACCGTACCTGGTTAGGTGAAATTCTACATCTAAATGAAAAGTTAAAGGTTAAGATCTAGATTTATTCGACGACTCTTACCACGATCATCATCGGACCAGTTTATCTTGGAAAGAATGGGGTCAATTTGAGGTTCAAAGGCTAAGATTTGGTCAATTAAATCTGGGGCAGTTCTGGCAGTAAAGAGGAGTTCTTTTACAGGCTTTGACACGAACCCATATCTCCGGGCATCATCAAGAAACACACAAAGAAAATCATAAAATCCATCAACATTGTACAGTCCAAGCGGTTTCTGGTGTATGTTCAAGTTTGCCCAAGATAGTACTGTAAAAATTTCCTCCATCGTGCCCAAGCCTCCTGGAAAAGCAATAAAAGCATCAGTCGTTCAGACATACCTGGCACGATTAGTTCCTCACTGTTTGATGATCCAATAAGATTCGCCTCCGCCAAGGGTTTTGGGATGATTCCCAAGACTTGACTCCCCCCATCATGTACAGCCTTTGAAACGATCCCCATTATTCCAAGATTGCCTCCTCCATATACTAGGTGCATATTCCTTTCAGCTAAGACTCGACCCAATTTCTGTGCTGCTGCTATGTATTATGGTTTAACACCAGCACTGGTACCACAAAATACACAAATGCTTACAACCCATCTTCTTGAAGTGGCTTCCATATTTTTGTGTTTCTTTTTTTCAGCTCTGGATGCCTTCAAGAGTGCAATGATGAGTTGAATTTATAGATATTGAAAAAGGTGAGTAATAATAGCACAAGTATCTTCCAAAGGACGATTAGTGGAAAAATAGTAAATCGTGAAAGGTCAAAAAGTAGCATGGATTCTGTCGGAGAAAATAACAAAACAAATCACAATTATTAAAAAAAGACAAAGAGATATAATATTTACAATAATGTAACGGCTTGATTGACGTCTATGCGTCAGGGACAAGCTTCCCATCCAATTTTCTTATAAATTGGCAAACATGATCTTTTAGAGTCAGATTCCAGAAACTTAACTGTAGTCTTTCTTTTCGGAATTGTGTATGTATTCTGCGAATGACTATATGAACATATCCACTGGGATGCGTCTCAAGAGTCGAAGATATATCATCTAAAGACTCCTTACTCAAGCTATCCCTAATGAATTTAATTTTATCTTCGCGATTATCAGATACCATTCCTAAAGAACGACAACGAGTATTGCAATTCCAGCATGCACATTTGTAACAAACACCCATTTGCTTAGTGTAGGCACTGCATTTTTGCATGTAAGTCCCAATGATGAGTCTCATATGGAGGCACTCCTCTTTAAGTTTTGGAAGTCGCGGGAAACGGACGTCGGAAGGGAAAAGTCAGAAATCCATATCTTGTCGGACTAAATTCGTTTGCTTAGCTGGGGTTCACTCATTGGATCTCTGTTTTAAAACACACCTTGACCCAAAACCCCTGAAAGCCACACATCATTGGCCCAAAACCCCCGCAACACGCCCAAAGCCTCTAATTCACGCCCAAAGCATTCCAAAATAACAAATTCACACATTAAACACATGTTGAAATCAAGCCAAATCACCTTCCCAAATTAAAAGAGTAAAATCAAATCTCATCAATCACCTTCCTAATTAAATTAAATCACATTCCTAAACTAAATAAAATAAAATCAAATCAAATCAAATTACCTTCCTAAATTGAAGAGATCCTTTCCTTATGACACACAAATTAAATATTCCCCCATAATTACACAATATTCTTTCCCTACCCGTACAAGGACAACCTCAACCCTCTCCTATAAAAAGGACTTTAAACAACCCTTCACTCCCCTGGCAGATTCACGTCCCAAAAGTAAAGCACTGAAACCCTAAAAGCCCTCCTAACTCTATTCAGCCTCTCGGTCCCTCTCATTCAAAACCCACACAACCACTCCTCATAAACCCT
>SKCR01032800.1:0-85285 GCA_019454045.1 Zanthoxylum bungeanum | reverse complement strand
TGTGAATAGTAATTTTGCTAGGCATAATTATTTAATTAAGTCGCAACGGAAAATTCGTTAATTTGGAAGTAGAGAACCCAAGCCCGAGAGTGTTTGCGGGTGAACTCGCATTGCGAATTTAAGTGCGGCCCACAATTTACATCTAGCATCAAATCATTAGTCACTTTGATTGATGTGATGTCTAGTCACTTTGAGTGATTGACAACATGTCACTATTGATTGATGGTGGTGGTTGTGTGACTTGAAAGACATTTATCATTATTTTATTATTTGGTATTTGACTTTCATTTTAGGTATTAGATATACAAAAAACACACAACACAAATTCTCTCTCTCTCTTCAACACACACACAGTTTGGAACCAAATTTTCCCTCCTCCCTCTCACAGCTTTGAGGCCAATTTCTTCTTCATTTCTTGCTAGGCCGAGAAAAAGAGGAAACCAAGGAAAGATTGTGGCAATTTTTCCAATGCTAGCACATGAAGGGTCATCCAAAGGTGATAGGGAAACCAACTTGTGAGCATGGAATCACCATTTGCAAAGCTTGGAGCTTGGAACATCAATCGAGGACATCCATTGCTGAATTTTGGAGCAAAACCGTGAGCATCATGGACATAAAGCTTGAAGATTTTTGTTGTTCCTCGCGTCGCAAAATCCGATCAATGTAAATATGATTCCGCCATGCTTTTTTGTTGTATTCGCACATGATTCTTGCTTGAAATTCGATCTTGGGACTTAATAGAAACCCAACACGGCCTTCCCCAAGCTATGTACCTCTCGAGGCTACACAATCCATGGAGGCCCGTGGGCCTTCCCCGTGCTATATACCTCCATCACTAGGTGGAAAATGACACGGAAGCCCGTGAGCCTTCCTCATGCTATGCAAACCCAGACGTACCGTAGTACCGAAGCCACTAGCCATCCATACATGCTATGATTACGTTGAGGCAACAAACGCCATACCGACTCTTTCGCAGAACGTGCTATTGAAACCCGAGGTGCCAAACGCCACGTAGGTCTTTACATTGCGATCACTCCTTAAAGATACAAGTCATTGGGTGTTAACGTTCCAGCCCGGAGGTTTGATAATGACACTAGGGATTGTCGTGTCGTGAGGGTGCACGTTTTTCCCATATGTCGTGCGTCTCTTCATATATTCTCATCACAAGTATTTCACAAGAATATTAAACATGCCTTTCCCATCCAAAGAATTGACAAACATATATGAAAAAGCTTTTATTAAGAAATGGAAAATCTTATTCATAATCAGAGGATCTACTACCCATCTTACAACTATTTAGGGTCATTCTAAGAGAGGCTCTTACTGAAAATAAATTCCTTAATATCTTCGAACAATTCTTGACAAATGTTGCTTACGAGTTTGGTCAGGGGATTCTGACTTGTATCCTATAGTGTCCACTTTCTTCGGGTGTATGTGACTGTGCCTCAGCTTCGTGGAAGAATAGAATAAGTTATCCTCATGACTTTGGACCACCAATCTTATAGCTGATTACTTCTCATTCTATTCCTACTTGTGGATCCACCTCAGATGTTTCACCCTCTATGCAATAACAAGTCCAGAAAGCCACCACACGTGAATAATAAGTATGAGGCACTATGGAAACCGATCGAGCACACCTTGCATTCTGGCTCTTCTATTGCTCCATGACGACTGTCGTTATCGAGAACCAGAAAATCGGTAGATCGAACAACAGCCACAACTTTTCTAGGAAGAGCTTGTTCATCCTTAGGAGGAGCTTGTCCATCCTTAGCACCGACGGGCAAACACCTCCAACTCCTGACGTTACATTTCATTCAACAGCTCAATCCTAGAAGGAGACTTCTAATGATTTTCTTTTACATTTCATTCAACAGCTCATGAGGTCATCTACTCATCTTATAACTCTTGAGGATCATTCTGGGGGAAGTTACTAAAAGTATCTTCTCAACATCTCAACATTCTAAATTTTTTTGAGTCGGGTATCGTCCAGTTGCTCTAATAGATAGGCACTCGACCTGAAGACCTCAGTTACTCTATACGACCACTCCCATTTGGCACCCAATGAACCTTCCTCGGGCCTCCACGTGTTTAGAGTAACTCGCCCCTCATGACCAACTCTCCGGGGAGAAAGGATCGTACGTGAACCTTCTTATTGTAGAAACACACCATCTTATACTAATATACTACCATCTTGATTTCTGACCTCTCCATTTTCTCTTCTATCAAGTCAAGATGATGCTTCACGAGCTCTTCGTTCTACCCTTCTTCAAAATACCGAACCCGGGGGGTCACCATCTAGATCATTGATGGGATAGCCACTTCGCACCCATAGGCCAAAGAGATATATGTTTTGCCTGTGGAATCCTTGTAGGTCGTCCGATGTGCCTATAGAACCTCTGGTAGCTCCTCGACCCACAAACCCTTGTAGAACCCGAGTTTTACCTTCAAGTTGCTTTTGATGGTTTTATTTGTTGCTTTCTACTTGCCCATTGGACTTCAGATGAGCATGAGAGGTGAACCTCAATGTGATCCAAGGTCCTAGCAAAGTTTCCTGAAACCCTTACTATCAAACCGATTCCCATTGTCCGTGATGATAGCTCGAGGGATCCCGAATCGGCATACAATGTTCTTCCTAACAAAATATGTTGCTATTTTCTCGGTATCCATGGATAATGACTCAGCTTCTACCCACTTGGTAAGTAATCGATTGCGACAATGGTAAACTTGGCTTAACCCCGACCCGTGGGCATTGGCCCAATGATATCTATCCACCTTTAGGCAAACGGCTAGGACTTGATTTTGTGGTTAGCTGCTCGGGGGGCTGGTGGGGTATATTGGCATTCTTCTGACATCCTCACATGCCCGGGCAACCCTAGCCCTATAATGGTGCATTGTTGGACAGAAAAAGCCTTCCCTTAACGCCTTGTAAGTGATCGACCGACCTCTGCCATGGCTTCCACAAATTCCCTCATGAATCTCTCTAACCACATAATCTGCCTCATCGGGTTCCAGTCACCTTAAGTATGGTGTCGTGTACCCTATTCGGTATAATAACCCATCTATCAAGGAAAACCTTGCATTCTGATATTTCAACTTTCTTGCCTCTTTTTTCCCATCAGGCACATCTATCATCTCAAAGTACTTCATGATCAGATCCATCCAGTATGCCCCTCGGCATCTACCTCCATTACGTCTGGCATCCTAATTTTTCATGATTGTAAGCATCCCAACGGAATGATCCAGGGAATTTTTGATTTGATGGATGATGCAAGCCAAGCCAACGAGTCTACCAACTGTTTGTTCTCCTGTTCGACTTGCTCAAACACTACATTCCCCATTCCTTCAACTAGCTTTTTTTCCTCGGCATGATAAGAAATCATGCTCAGCTCCTTTGCCTGGAATTCACCATTCAGTTGCTAAATTTCCAGTTGGGAATCGCTTTTCACTATCACATCCCTGACCCCAATTGCCATACAGAGTCTTAGTCCTGCCAGAACTGCTTCGTATTCTACCTTATTATTCATAGCATCGAAGGCAAACCTCAATGCGTAGCTCAAATTCTCTCTTTCGTTACTTTTTAGAATCATACCGACCCCAAGTCCTTGTGTTTTGACTGAACCATCGATAAACAGCTCTCACTTAGCTTCCTCTACTGCCATAACCTGAGGCCCTGTGAACTCCACAACAAAATCTGCCAGTGCTTACCCCTTGATCGATATCCTAAGTAGATAGGACCATTTCACTAGACGACATGAGACCACCGGCTTGTGCAGTATCTGCCTCAAAGAATGCTCAGTATATACCCTGATGGGGTGGGCTTGAAAATAAGGGCGTAACGTCATTGCCTCAGTGACCAAGGACAAAGCCACCAGCTAATGAGCTGGGTACCGAGTTTCCGCATCTAATAGAACATTACTAGTATAGTACATCGACCTTTGGATTTTATCCACTTCCTGCACTAACACCGAACTTATAGCATATTCAGAAACATCCAAATACAGGAACATTGTCTCACCTGGGATCGGCTTCGCCAATAGTGAAGGTTGGGCTAGGTACTCATTCAGTTACTGAAATGTGTCCTCGCATTCAGTTGTCCAACTAATTTCTTTGTTAGTCTTATTGATCAGTTGGAAAAAGGTGTGACACTTATCAATGGCCTTAGAAATGAACCGATTTAGTGCTGCCACCAGACCCATTAAACTCTACAATTCTTTGACCGTCCTCAGGGGATTTAGCTCCAATACAGCCTTGATTTTCTACGGGTTTACTTCGTTTCCGGGGCACTGACTATGTACCCTAAAAACTTTCCCGAAGATACACCAAAAGCATATTTATCCTGATGCAGTCTCATATTTTGCTTCCTCAATAGCTCAAATGTCCACCTGAGGTCGTCCAAATGATCCCCAGGCTTCTCCGTCATTGTAATCATGTCATCGATATAGACCTGTATTATCTTGCCGATGAGTGGCTTGAAAACCTTGTTCACCAACCTTTGATACGTGGCTCTGACATTCTTCAATCTGAAAGATATCACCTTGTAACAGTACAACCCTTGGTCAATAATGAAGAGTGTCTTTTCTTCGTCCTCGGCATGCATCTTAACCCGGTGTACCCTGAGAAAGCATCTATGAAACTGAGTAGTAAATGAATACCGTATATTCCACCAACTAATCTACCTTAAGGAGTGGGAAGATGTACATCGGACAAGCCTTGTTCAAGTCAGAGAAATCCACGCACATCCTCCATTTCCCACTGGCCTTCTTCACTAAGACCACATTGGATACCAACTCCGGGTACTTGACCTCACTGATAAACTCGACCTTTAACAACTTTTCAACCTTTTTCTGAATCACCTCGTATCATTCTTGGTTGAAAATTCTCCTCTTTTTCTACACTTGTTTGTGAGCCCGATCGACTGTCAAACGGTGACTGATAAATTTAAGGTCAATCCTGGGCATTTCCTAGTACCCTCATGTGAAGACATCTGTACACTTCTTCAGAAAAACCAGCAATTGCTTCCTCAAACCTGACTCCAACAGGGTAGAATCATTGGGCAGAGGATTAGCCGACTCAACTTCTGCCTCATCCCTTACTCTTTCTTTCCTCTCCACCCTACCTCATCGATACAAAGCGTTTCCTTGAAAATGGTAACAAAGCAACTCCTACCAGTCTTCTGGCTTCCATAAACTATCCCAATTCCCTCTCGGATCGGGAACTTTGGCTTCAGGTAGTAACACGACATAGCCGCCCTTGACTTCATTATAAAGGGCCTCCCTAAGATCACTTGATAGCTGCTCATGCAATCTACTACGGTAAAATCCATCATAACTATTCGGGGGTGATGAGTCGTCCCAATGGTAATAGGCACATGTATCCGACCCAGCGGGACTACGGACGCTCCCCCAAACCTATATAATGGTATCGCGTTCTGGTCAAAGTGGTGTACTCTACATCCAAATCATCTAAAGCTTCATTGGCGATGATATCCACCGCGCCCCGGGATCTTCAAATATCCTATCTACCTTGGTCCCACCGATATTGGCCCTAATTATCAGCGCGTCATCGTGGGGGTAGCTGACCCATTCGGCATTTTCCTCAGTGAATATTATAGACACCGGTGTATCCTTTTGGATACTCGAGGCCTTTTCTGTCGTCAAAACCTCTAAGCCTTTAATCCGGCAGTAGTTCTTTCTTGCCCGGTTCGAATCCCCAGCCAATGTCTTCTCCCCGCTATTGTGAGCATAGGTTTTTCCCCTTTTGTTATCTCTCTTCGCCTTTGGCTGGGGCCCACTTCCTCATTTTCTTCTGTCTTCCTTTCCAAATTCTCCATCATGGCCTTCATAAATATCTGAGTTGATTCTCTTTCCTTTCGGACATTTTCTCTCTTACTTCGCATGGTTTCTTCCATTTTCTCCACCCACTCCATTGTCGAAGCCTCTGAAGATCGGTGGTTCCCGTCTCTTGCCATCGCCTTAATATGTTTGCTATTTCTTGTACTATTTCCCACAGACGGCGCCAACTATTGACGACTATTTTACATTCCAGGGGTAATTCAGGAAAACCACTTATCGAAAAAACCTCCCCCAAGCAGTGAATTTATTTGGAATCAAATGCAAACTTAACAAGCAAATAGAAATCACACAGACAAAACAAAGGATTTAATAGGGTTCGGCGGAATGGATCCAACCTACGTCCACAGACACAAGCGAAAAGGAAGTTTTTATTACTAGCTCAGGTCAGCTCGACCACTTTTCTTTCTCTAGATCGAGATTTTTTCCTCTCTATTACAAGTTACAAGTGCTTGTGAATAAAATTAATCAAACCTTTACAATAAACTTTCAACCCATATATATACTAAACAATTCCACTGTTACATTATCTTCATGACGTCAGCCACGTTTCTAAGCCATTATTGCTTAGCCTTTATTCCCAATTACCCTACGGATTATAACCCAGCCGCAAGACACATCTACTCTCTGCCACTCAAATCTCATTAAACCATGCTACTTTTGGTAACTGTTACACACTATGCTATCGTGCCAGCTTGCATCTAACTGCTCCCAAGTGATATACCGTGTCAGTCAATAAGCTTGCAGCCCTGCACCATCCCATCAGTCACTGGCGTACTTCTATCTTATTGATCATTGAAAACCGAAAGTTCTGTTTAGGGCTTACATCACCTGGACTTGAACATAATGCCATTACCCCAACCTACCTCATCGGGCTAGGAAGCTGAGGTGGTCGACTACAATGATCGACCTATTAGGTCGGGTAGTTACCAAGACCGTTACTCCTATCATATTCCTTGAACATCTTTTCACCTCGGGTCGGTGATTACATCCAAAAAGTACTTATGGTTATCATAGTATAGTTGGGGTGTCGATTCCTCAGAGAGATGGTTACAATGAACTAATTCATTTAAACAAAACGTCAACAATAACTTAATTAAAGAGAAGGATTATTAAAGATTATAAAAAACACTTAAAAGTTATCAGTAAAGAAAAGCAGCAAAGCATCGAGAATCCCTATTGTATCAAATTCTTATATTTAGTAATTGATTCCTTTTATTACTCAATTGGAGGCTTCACATCCCAAACCAACAAACGGAAGATATTTCAATAAAAAAACATATTAAATTCTAAGGTAATCGATGAATTGTTTTCTCTATGTTAACATCATACTATGTTATCATTATGACTTATCTAACATTGACAATATACCCATAGGAAAAACTGCAGCAGAAGATCAACTTATAAAACAACATAACCAGTCACAACTGGGTTTCCCAATCACACATAGAAGAAGCATGACTATTCCTATATGCAAATTTGTAAAACATAATCTATGGGTTCATAATCAAAAGATAATAAAGAATAACGAATCATCAATTATATTAAACGTTGAAGAGTATTCATAAATCAAAAACATGAATATAAGAACTTAATTAGAATAGTTCATCATTAGCTTTGTCTAGGAGATTAGTTCTCCATATAAAGAGAGACATAGCCTGAAGAGATTATAGAAGCATCCTCATTCTTCTCTCTCAAATATGTGACTTCAACTCTTTATTGTGTGTTTTCTCATTTTTTTCTCCCCTTTTAGGCTTTTGGACGAACTTGGGTTTATATAGGGAAGTCCCAGAGTCCTTGTGCGCATAAAACATGACTAAATTAAGTTTATGAAATCTGCTGGGGCACCGCGGCACCGAAAAGTGGCGCCATGGTGCCAAAATCGCGGGCAAATAGTATGGTGACTTGCTGAGGCGGCCTCGCGACACCAGAAGGTGGGCGTCGCGACGCTAGTTGATTTTTCTGGTTTCGTGTTTTCTTTCTTTCTGCTCTTCCCGTGTGCTTCTGATGCGTCCGTAAGGTCCCGAAATATGTACAATTGCTCCAAGATTCATGTTCCATTGCTTCCTAATAACAAGACATAAAATAAATTATAATTAAGATCAAATACATGATAATCAAGCCGAATTAGTGATGTTCAAAGTACAATTTCATGCACTTATCAATCGGTCATAAAGTGTGAACTAATTCTGCTCTTCTTGTCAGGCCGGATGCCTATGTCTTTTGGGCCGGGGCCCCTTTGTTCGGGAAGTGGAAATCTCTTCTATACCTTTCTTCACACTTCTGCTTTTCTCGGATTAGGAAATCAACATCAACACCTTAATAATATCCACAATCAAAATATAATAATATATAAACTTGTGATTCCAACAACTACAATGTTAGTTAATATTCACTCAACATCAAATTTTTATATTTTAGTGTCTAAAACACCAAATTCAAAAAATAAATTTTGAATCCTTAAAATTATTTTATCATTTTAGAAACTAAGAAACTAAAATTCTATATTAAAAGAGTACTTAGGGGACGTAATTATTATTATTCTTCCAACAAATACGTTATCAAATTTCAGTATAAATTGGGAGTCAACTATATCCACCCATCAATATTTCCCACCCATTTATCTTAATATTTTATGGGTGATATCAAGATTTATGATTGAATTTATGTGTTTTTGGTGTGTTTTATAGGTCAAAATAATATCACGATTTAATGGATTCAAATAAGGATGAAAACAACGAGATACAGAGTAAATCAGGCCTTATTTCAAAGTGAAAACGCTCGTCTCGATGGGCGATACACATAGAGACACGCAATAGAACAAAATTTGGACAAAGTGTGCATTAGTGTGGCATGTCGCGATACAGGTAATAGCGCGTCACGCGCGTCGCGACACAGAGGGTGCTATCATGATTAGTCTAGACTCGATTTTTTGATCAGGAAAGATCACTTAGATCTCTTATATAAGCACAAGTTCATCCTAAAACCTAAATGGAAGCCTCGTAACATATTTTAGAGGCTCCAGAGAATAGAAGAACCCCTAGTGCAAGTCAAGAACAAGAGATTTCCCTGATGCTGGAGTTTGAAGAAGAAGATCGCCAACGAGAGTTCTTTCTTCCCTTCACTCTCTAATTTATCTTTTATGTGTTCTTGGCTTGAAATAATGATTAACTTATTTTTACTGAATATTATGTGTAGCTAATTCATTAAATCCAGGGTTGTGAGGGATCCTCAGAATGTTCAATTAATTATTTGTATATTTTTCTTCTTTTGGGTTTGTTATATGATTATTTATTATTTTCGGTGCTTTGAATGCATATTTTATATGTTTGGCCACTAATACAATAATCTTGGTAAATCCTTAGGAACTCGACGGAGGTAATTTGTGTTAGCCGTGAGAATAATAACATGTGATCTTATTCGTTGAATAGATTTCCCTGCAAGATAGACATATACCTAAAGGGCATATGTAGCCAATATTAGATCATGATCTTAATGAATTCGGTTTGATTTAATTAAGATAAACATATAGTTAATTATTTTATTCTGAATATATTTACATGACCATCGAAAGAGGCTTGTGAATAGTTTAGTGTTCTAGGTTAATAATCAATAACGACAACCCAACTGAATGAAAAATACGTGGACTCATTGCGTGTATGCTTAGGTGAAGTTACAACCCTAGGTTATTCTATCTATAAGATTTTCAAAGTCTGTTATTTTTGTTTTATTTAATTTCAATTAAATTTCGATAAATGAACTCTAATTTTCAATAGTTTAGTTTAAGTTAAGCAAGTTAGTCTTAGAATTAATAAGAGAAATATTAAGTTCCTATGAGTTCCACAGCTGACTAATAGTCACTATATTACTTGAGCGATACATACGATTGCGTGCTAGATTTATAAAACTGTGATCAAGTTTTTGGCACCGTTGCTAGAGACTTAATTTATTTTCTTTATTAAAATTTGGACAATAATCTACTTGCTTAGCTAAACACCCATCTCCTTTTCTTTTTATCTTTCTTTTTATTTTTCTTTTATTTCAGTTGGTCAAAGCAATGGAGTACCATTGGGCGATGAAGGCATTAAAAGTGATAAGAGGTTATGCTACACTCCATGTCGATGAGATATAGTCTGATTTTCCGAGACATATTGTCATGGCCAACAACTATCAATGGATGTAAGAGAGAAGCAATGTGATGTATGCTTAAACCTTTCAGAGCACAATGATGAGATGTGAGATATATGGGGGCAACCACTCGAGTGATCATTGCCTGTTCAACTATAATCCAGGGTGGCAAAACCATCAGACTTTTAAATGACATAACAATGAAGGTCTTGCATATCCAACTGAACCATATTCTCATTTTTATCGACAACAAGCTCAAGAATTTCCTCAAGAATCAAAACCATATAGGGAGGAACTGTTTATGTCGACAACGAAACTGAACAAGCTTACTACTGAGCTGAATAAGGAAAACACGAAGAATATGGTTAGATTGGAAGCAATAGTATAAAGCCAAGGTACTTTTTTGAAGAGATTGGAAGACCAATTGAGAGAATTAGCCAATAATCAGAGCTACATACCTCAAGGGACACTGCCAGGTGACAGTGAAGAAGACTCATGGAATCAAGAGACTCACAAAGATACAATAATGGGAACAGATGCAGAAACGTATATAGAGACTGAGGTGTCTTGTCTAGATCTTGGAGCATGCATTGTGGATATCTCTGAAAAAGAGCTAGATAAAGAAATTTGATGGTGTATCTATAGGAAATGGTGGAACAAGGAGTTAGACATGAGCAGATGTGAGAGCCTATTAAAACTCTCATGACACAAGAGGACACGTCACTACATGGGAAGCTAGCATTATTGATACCGCCCTTAATCTTGACATAATAACACTACCTTTTGAAGTCAAGTATCTTACAGGACCTCATGATGCTTTAATTCAAGATTCTTCAATGGATAAATATTTGAAGAATGTGGCTTGGGCATTGAGTATAGAAGATATTTATTGGCCATAATATTTGTGGAAGATGAACTTGAATAGTAATGCACATGGCACTATCCTATCTAGGATATCCAAAGCCACATTGAAGCCTCATTGAAGGAAGATCTTAAGATAACATCTGGCTAAAGACGTTAAACTTAGTTCCATATGGAGGCAACTTACACATTTATTTTTGTTTTCCTTAATTTACTTTAGTTTTATTTGATTTTTGTGTTCTATTTGCATGTTCAATAGTATGCATATTTATTTATGCAGGTACTAGCATCCCATATAGTCCGGCATCCAAATTCTGACTAGTAGGAGCTGATCAACTTTATGCACGGTAGTGTTGTTCCTCGCTCTTTGTTTCTTTAAACTTATCTTACTCTGAGGATAATATAAGTTTTAAGTTTGGGGTGTGTGCATGTTATTGTTAGTTCATGTTACTTAAAAAATGTATTTTTTTTAAGTTTTATGTAGTGAAGCATAAGTCTAATGATGAGTTCGTTTGCTTAAGTTTGAAATCTTATAAAAGATAAATTCACAATTGACTTTTATTCTATTCCTTGAGTAAGTGATATTAGTTAGCATTGTACACTTAAAAGTATGTTTCTAACAGTAAGAGCATGGGTAGTTGACAAAGTGACTAGTTAAAGAAATTGGATTTGATTTAGTGTTGAGCAAGGAAAGTCAAAGATTTGATGGAGACAAGATTGGTTTAGATTAGAAAGTCAATATATTTGATTTGGTTATGAGTGATTTAATTAGGCATAACATCTTTTTAATTTAGTATGTGATTTTTTTTAGTTAGGAAGTTAATATATTTGATTTATCTAAATTAGGTATGATTATCTTTTATGTTTTATTTAATTGGTAAATGGTTTAATTATTTTATTTAATTCAATTACATTATCTAATTAATATTTTATTTAATTTGGGTGATGGGCGTGTGGGCCTAATGTGGTGTGGGCTTAAGTGGGTGGCAAGGGTTTTGGTTTTTTTCCGGGCCAAAGGTGATCTAAACAGAGGTCCAACAAGTGAGCTTGACGCTAAATAAGTGAACAAGGATCTAACGAAATACCGATTCCCTTCCGACGACCGTTTCCCGCAATATCCTTAACTAAAAAGGTAGTGCCTCCAACTGAGACTCATCATCCGGTTACATGCAAAAATGCAATGCCTACAGGCATAATATTAATATTGAATGTTGATTTAATTGGATTGAAATCAAATTAAGTGTTATTTTATGCCCATTGCCATGAGATTAAGCATGTTTAATGGATTGATTTTGCTTCAATTATGTTGGACATGAATTGGATAATTAAAACATGATTAATTAGTTTATTTGATGTTTTGGAAATATTAGTTTAATTAATTAATTATGGTAATTATACTTTAATTAAATTAATGTGATATTTGGAATATTTGTTAATAATAAATTAGTCTTTAAATTGGATTGGGCTAATTTATTGTATTTGGGCTTCATGGGCTTGGTTGGGCCAAGCATGGTTTTGGACAATTGGATTGGATTTAAATTAGGCCTAAAACCATTTCCATAAAGTCCAAATATAACTTTTGGGGCTTTAATAATTTAATTGGGCCTAATGGGCCTAAATTGCTTTTTGGCAAAAGGGTGATTCCTTATTGGGCCTTGGCATCTTGGATTGGATCCATAATTGGCCAAAGCCCATGCCTAAAGAATTAATTTAAAGCCCATTGGACTTTAATTAAATTGGCATTGGATGCTAATTGGGCCTTTGAGACCCAATTGGATTGGATTTGATGGTCATTAATTCAATGATTAATTAATTAGATTAGATTGATTGAATAACATGCTTTGTGTGAATACTTGGATGTATTTGTATGAATAATGTATATCGGATGGCTATTAGAAGAGTGGGGGCAATTTTGGAAATTATTGTAATAAATTCGGAATTTATTAAATTGGACCTGCGTGTCCAACCTATTATCTCTTTACTCTTTGTATTTCTCTTCTCACCAATTCCCCTAAATGTAAATGAGGTTTCTTTAATGTATTATGTAATTGGGTAGAAATAGGTATAGTGCTAGCGGGAGAGAGGAAAGAGAGAGATTTGTTCTAGGAACAAAGTTTGTTATATATCCATCCACATATCATTATTAATTTATTCGCACCTTATTATGCTTTTAGAATGCATGTTTAATGGTGTATGATGAGACAGAATCAAAGATAATAAATTGGATGCCAATTTACGCGAAAAACCCTCACTTTAATATTAAGCGTATTCCTTCCATTGAGTGGTTCTTTCTCAAGATCCAAGATTGACTTTGATTTGTTGGCCAAAGTCAAGATCATTGTCCATCGCGGATGTGTTTGAACCACGAAGGCTTTGTTATATATCGGATGTCTTGGGCAGTTGTGACTTTTTGGCCAAAGTCAAGGTCACTTCTGTACATCGACGTGGATTACGAAGCTTTCCCACTGTCAATGGGTCGCGCTTAACTGGAATCATTAAGCTTGTTGAGCCAAAGCCAAGGCTTAGTTGATTCAGAGGAAGAGGTTAGGATATATATATTGGATATATATTTGGACTTGGAGGTCCACTTATCGGATCCAGGATTTGGATGGGATCCAATTGATCTTAGAGATCTACCTAGTTAAGTTTCATACAGCTTGTTGGCCAAAGTCAAGGTTGTGTGTTATTTAACGGGATCCTAGCCCACTAGGAAACTGGGTTTCCCGAGTACTCAACAGAGGGTTAGAGGCTCGCCGAAAAATAGTGGGAGGCCAGTATTAAATTTGCAATTTCGTTTAATACTTGTTAAACGCGCTATTTTATTTTATTTATTGTCGTTATATATTTATATTAGTTGGACTAATATTTTATTGTTTTCTTTGAACAGTTGGACTGTACCATAACTTCATTTGTAGTTGATTATATAGTTGGACTATAGTAATCATTACATTTGATTGTACCCGATATCATTGATTGAATAGTTAGACTATTGCAATCAAGATGACTGGAAAGATTAGCGTTAGAGACATCGTCATGGCGATAATGTCTTTAACGACGCCAATTTTCCAGATTGGGAGATGAATCTCAGGATTATCCTGGGAGCCGAGAAGTTGCTCTATGTCATAGAAAGACCTCTCGGGCCTGAGCCTGGACATGAGTGGGTTGTTGATCATGAGCTTTGGAAGACTCACAGTGATGACAACTCTACTACTCAGTCTGTCATGCTTGCCGCAATGACTCCACAATTTCGCCGTCAAAACAAGGGATTGGATCCCTATAACATGATGTTGAAATTGAAGGACCTTCATAGATCTAATCTTAGAGCTCATAAGTATGAATTACAAAAGAAGCCCTTTCGCTCATGCATGTCAGAGGGTACATCTGTCGAGCACTATGTGTCGTAGATGATTGCTGACATCAAACAGCTAGGTCGGCTGGGCATAACCTTCAAGGCTGAGACTTCCATAGATTTGATCTTACAGTCTCTGCCCGACTGTTGGGGCAGGTTCATCATGAACTACAATATGATGAACCAAGAGAAGACTCTTGGAGAGTTGATGGCGATACCGAAAGAGTCAGAGCCGGAGCTTTTGAAGGGCAAGAAGCGCGATACGTATCTTACTTCGACATCTTAGCAGGCCAAGGCTTGGCCGAATGCTTCTAGAGGTGTGAAGAAGAAGAAGAAAAAGAGAAAGGCCAAGGCCAATACATCATAGTCTTCTGGGAAGACTAAGGAAAAATCCCAAGATGTCTGCCTATAGTGTGGCAAACGGGGTCACTGGAAGCGTGACTGCCATGAGTACAAGGCGCACATGAAGGAAGTGAAGGTAGGCAAGGCTCCGGCTTCATGTATGTTGGATTAATTAGGGCAAGAATTTATCTGGGATAAAATTCGAATAGAAGAGAGAACGCGATTAATTTGGAATTAATCGATTAAACAATATATTGGATATATTAATGGAAATAAGATTTCAATACAGAATTAAAATTTGATTTTAATTCGGGTAAACGAATTAATTCTGAATTAATTCGTAAGCGACTTTCGTAATAATTTTGCTATGCGTTATTATTTAATTAAATTAGATTTAATTGCGTCGTAACGGAAAATTCATTTAATCGGATTAAACGAACCCGAGCCCGAAGTGTGTTGAGTAACCCAACTTGAATTTTGAATTTAAGTGTGGGACCCACTAACGTACATCAATTGTCAATCTAGTTGATGGAAGTGGTTGAGAGCTTTTAATGCAATCTTTCGCAACACACTTTGTTTTGCTTTTTGGAAAAGCATTTACACTTTTGAAAGTTAACTTTGTTGTATTAGTTTTTAGAAAACAAAATATCAAACAACTTCATCTTCTCTCTTTTTCCTTGTTATGCCGTGAGCTTCTCCCTTGGAAAGAAAACTTTTGTTGGAAAATTTTCTTAAGCTAGCACTTAAAGGAGTCTTGTGAGGTGATAGGGAAACTCATCCTTGAGTTGGGAATTCATTCAACAAAGCTTGGAGTTTAATCAACATACAAAGAATTTTTGAAATCCAACATCCGATCATGGTAAGTTTTTTCTGCAAACTTCTTTTATATTCACACACAATATCATGACTTAGAGACCTTGGGCATGTCTAGGACACTAACAGTGTATAACTAGAAAGACAGAGGCTCAGAGGAATAGTATGACCTATTTCCTACCGGAAACATCTCCCAGCTCGGGGATGTTACAAAGATGGTATCAGAGCATGGTCTAGGTAGTCAGTGACTGCAGTGGTGTAGACACTGCATTTTTACATAAAGCCCAATGATGAGCCTCGTATGGAGGCACTACCCGATAAGTTACGGAAGTCACAGGAAACAGACGTCGGAAGGAAAAATTCAAAAATAAATACCTCGTCAAAATTTTAACTCATTTGTTTTGCCTCGGGTTCGCTTAGTCGATCTCTGTTTTAAACATTAACCTCGGCCCAAAACGCCTGCAACCCATCCAAAGCCCATACAACCCATCCACAAAGCCCATATGCCCAAATACATAAAATAAGACCAAAACCCTAGCCTAATATGCACAACTAAAAACCCTAACTCTCGGCCACTCTCTCGACCATCTCTCCTCTCGGTTCCCTCTTCTTCCTCACACACGACACACAGCTCCCCTCTCTCAACCTAAACACACAAATTGGCCAAACACAAACCCTAACTCTTCGCCCCTCTCTTCTCTCTTCGTCCATCTTCTCTCTCTCTTTCAACAACTCTCAGTGAAATTAAAACAAAAGCAAACAAACCCTAACCCTAACAATCTCTTGCCTCTCTATTGTCTCTCTCTCGCCTCTCTCTTCGATCTTCTCTCCTCTCTCTTCATGACTCACTCACGGTAAGACATTAAAAACACATGCACACAGACACTCACAGGACACAGTACACACTCAAACCACGTTGACACACACTCACACAAGCAGCCTCCACCCTAGTAACAACAAAACGCCATGCAGCCCTACACGTGAATCACACTCACACACTCGGCACCACTCATCTCACGGGCAACACACACATCGACAACAAAACAACAAACCTAAGGTAATTTCTTTCTTCTCTCTTCACAGTGACACACACAGACCACTAAGACACACAGACCACTAAGACACACATACACGGCTCTTCACTCATTGAACACAAACACACAGCTCAACAACTCAACACGTACACAGACCACTCACTTAACACACACTCACACACCGACAAACGCACTAACACACACAGACCACTCACTCAACACACACCCTCACTGACCGACACATACAACAAATCAAAAAATACACTCACACACAGACAAACGCACACAGACCACTCACTCAACACATACCCTCACTGACCGACACATACAAAAAATGAAAAACACACACACAGGCTACACACGCACAAGCCATACATTTAACCACTGACCGACACAAAAACACCAACAAACTGCCCACAGACCATCAACAAAAATCAACTGTAAATCCCAACAAAACCGAGATAAAAAAATAGTGGCCAAATAACCCAAAAACAACCCCTAAATCGAGACAAAATCAGTCCAAAAAATAATTCCTAAAATAGCCCAGAAAACAGCCCAAAAACATCCCCCCGATCCAGCAAAACAGTCTTGAAAATCACCCAAAAATAGCGGCCAAAACAACAGCCCAATCACCGAAAATAGCAGTCCAAAATAGTAAAAACAGCACCAAAATAGTGAAACAGCGAGCGGAAATGGCGAACTAGTAAACCAGAAAAATAGTGAAGCATTAACCAATTAGGCGACATCCCAACACACTCCCGAGAAGCGACTTAAAAGGTAAGACCTGAGGGCACCCTTTACTATTTATTTTTATAGTTCCGGACACGGCACGCCTGGCTGGACGTGAAATACATCCGGCCGGGTATGTGAAGTCCTACATTAAAAACGGCCAAATTCTTTGGTCACACTTTTCTTTATTTCGTATTTATTTCGTTGCTTATCTTTTTTTGATTCATCGTTATTTTATTATTTGCATTTTATGTCGTTATTTATTTCATCGTTATTTTATTTCGCACTTATATTCAGCGTTATTTATCTTTTTATTATTCATTCGCTTTTATTATCATTTTAATGTTATGCCTTAATTTTTTTTTTATGTTTTGTTTAATTTCATGTCCGTTTACATTATGTTAATGTTTGTGTGTGTTATCCCATGCGGTATATCGGATGGAAAC
This sequence comes from Zanthoxylum bungeanum, assembly GCA_019454045.1. NCBI lineage: Eukaryota > Viridiplantae > Streptophyta > Magnoliopsida > Sapindales > Rutaceae > Zanthoxylum > Zanthoxylum bungeanum. The sequence continues at coordinate 67,734 of SKCR01032800.1, read as the reverse complement.
CCAGACATAAATTCTATAGCCGAATCCGAATGGATGGTAGTGCGTTTTGTACTTGGGATACAACTCCACGTACCACTCGGGAAATACTCGCATAAGCCTGATTAACCTCATTTTATTTGCTATTTATTCATTTACGCTTTTCCGCCTTTGATTATTTATTATATTCATTTCTGCATCTTATACTCTTTAATATAATATGCTTCTATTGTTTCTATTAGTGTTTATTTTAATTATCTTGCATATGCTACATAAGACTTGGTTATATCATTGTGTAAACCCGTTCATTACAACTGGCATAAGTAAGGGACCATTATGAACCCAACAGTTTGAGATCTTCCCTTGCGAGGGGTGAGTGCGGCCTTAAATCATTTCCTAGTTCACACTTGGTGGCGACTCCATGATTCTCCGGTTTAGTCCCAAGCGGGCTACTCCGTACTCCCGACAAGCCGCGAGCCCGGGCAGCGTTGCCCATCTCTGTACCATTTCTACAGTCTGGCGACTCTACTGGGGATAGAGAATCAGCCCTGAAATAGTGTAATGTTTCTGGTTTTTGCTTTAGTTAACCTTGTCTCATATATTTTGCATACCTTTTTTTTTACCTTGATGGCGTCATGTATCGTGAAGTCATTTTCGCTCGAAGTGGCGGATTGTTATATGACATCATCACTCGTTGACACATACCTTAGGCTATAAAAAAGGTGCGCTCACTTGGTCGCTCGAACCCTTGAGTAGGGAGACCTAGTTGTGGGCAACCCTTCACCGACGGGAGCCTTTATCCATACCCCTATAAACCCACATATGAACCATAGTTGTATGTCATATAGAGGCCACCCTTTATGCTTGTGTTTGGGACCATCATCATTTGGATCCAGTTGGACTTCTCGTCATAAGATACGAACTTGTTGGGCTATTTAAATTGGGACGAGTTTATGTCTTATAACGATTGGGCCAAAAGCTTTCAAAATGACGATGGGCCACTTTGTGTTTGGGCCCTCTATTATTTGAAGTTGTTTAGCCACCTTATCGCAAAAGTGTAAACATGTTGGGCTTTTCAACTGGGACAAGTTTGCACCTCGCGATAACATGTTTGAATGCTTTGAAATGATAATAGGCCAACTTATATGAAAACCTTGATGGGCTTAGAAAGTCCAAACATGATCCAAATATGCCAGAAGCATGAGTCCGATATCCACACTGGCTTTCATCCAGAAAGGATACGTCTTGTTATGACATATTTGATACTTTTGGATAGCTCTAAGTTCATCCCCATAACCACGGTTTCCGAAAACCCAATTCGTCGTTTCTAGATAATGGCGCGATCCCCATAATAGGCTTAGTCCATGTTGTAAATGGGCGGTATTTGTCTTTTACCGATGGAAAGGGACTGAAGTGACCAAGGTTCACCCTGTAGCATATAAAAAAGCGATTTTATGTACCTTACATCGGTGCATAGAATAAGCCATGCCTAAAACAAAAAATAGACTTACCACGAGTGTGGGAGAAATAAGGTCGGAAGGATATATGTTGTTTTGATAACCACATGCACCTCATGCATCGCATGCATACACGTATCATGCTAACTCCTATTTTTAAAAGCCATCATAGAATTCCATTGGGTTAGAGAAGAAAGAACACTCGTCAAACAACGGTTCGTAAACATGAGTGAGTCAGATAATGAGGGTTCCCGCATGGATCAGTTGGAGACCAACCTCACTAAGATTACTGAGCAGTTGCAAGCTTTGGCCACCCCTGTGGCCAGTATGGCGGTACCCCGTGCGGGAGGAGCAGAAAATAATGAGAATGTCAGGCTTGAGGAGCCTCCGACTATGGTAAGTGATGAGATCCCTATTTTTGATGATGACATGGCTGAGTATGCCATGGGAAGGGTAGTCGGGTCTTAGACAGAATTGCAGAAACTCAGGGATCAGGTAGAGTCAGTTACCCGTAAACTGAGGGGTAAGCATGATGATTTGTTGGACTACGACGCGATGAATTTCGAGGAGCAGCTGTCTTCCCAGTTCAAGATGCCCGACATAGACAAGTTCAACGGGAACGGGGACCCGAAGGTCCATCTCCGACAAAATGTTTCTGTGATGAGTTCAGTGGGTCTGTCGAAGCGTCAGGTTCAGAAGATGTTCGGGATGTCATTGGAGGGAGCACCTGTGGTATGGTATCATGGCCTGGAGAGGAAGATCAATGATGATTGGAGGGCATTAGCAAAGGCCTTTCTGAATTAGTATGTCACAGATTTGGAGATCGACGTGTCGCTCCGTGACTTGGAGAATACCAAACAGAAGCCGGATGAGAGCTTTAAGGATTACGTAGATCATTGGAGGAGCCAGCTCTTGAAAATACAAACTCGGCCCTCAAAAAAAGAACCAGATCAAGATGATCATTAAGGGCACCAAGCCCTCTATTTATAACAAACTGAGGAGGATGACCTCCATGATTAGCGACCTTCGACAGCTTAGAGAAATTGTCATGGATATTGAGGAGGAAGAAGCTGAGAACAGAAAGTTCTATGGCCAGAATAGAAGGACAATTGAGGGGCCTTCTAAGACCAAGCCCGCTACTGCTGAGGTCGTTGCCGTCAGAAAACAGCGATTCTCCAATATTTGTAGACCTTTGTCAAAGGTGTTGGAAAAGCTGAAGATGCAATGACTCCTAAAACCTTTAGAACCTAGACCAATTCCAAACCTTATGCCACCCTACTTCGACCTAAACCTATACTGCCACTTCCACCAGCAGAAAGGCCATGAAACGGACAATTGCGCCCGCTTCAAGCATGAGATCTAAAACCTCATTGACGCTTATAAGATACCCGACCCAGAAAAAGAACAACCCAACACACACAGAAATCCTTTTACCTAACTACCACTTTGTTCCACCACCTACCTACATGATCAACTTCGGCCTACCCGAAAACTTTTTCCTCCAAACTCTCAACCACTAAGCTTCTTGCATGGGGATATGGGATGGCAGCGGTGAAGAACCATAGGCCGAGGAAGAAGACAATGATGCAGACGATGAAGATGTTTTCCCTGGTTTATTTGATTACAATCATGCATTTATTAATAATAAAGACATTGATTTTACCTACTTGTTCGAGTCTTTTCCTCAATAGTTAAGCATGAGTCTGATGATGAAATTGTGTGCTTTAGGGTGAAACCTTAGAAATGACAAGTCCTTGATACACTTTTATCTGATGATTTGAGTAATTGATCTAGGTTAGACTCGTGAGCACTTAATCATAGGTTTATAGCAGTGGAAACCTGAGTAGTCGGTAAGGTGACTAGTTGAAGAAATTGCAGGTCGATGAATGACCGTTTGTTTAGATGTCTATCCTGATTTGCTTTGATGTGTGGTATGGTTAAAAATAAAAGAAAAGTCTCGAAAAATAATATAAACCACCTATAACCGATAAGCGTGAAGCTACCCATGGGGGAGTATTAGGACCACCATGAGGAGAAATACTACCTTAAAGGGTAGGTGTGTTGAAAAAAAAAAGAAAAAAAAAAGAAAGAGAGACAAAAGAAAAAGAAAACCATACAATATTGAGCACAGAAAAGCAATTGCAGAGCATAATTGAGATATCTATGTTGATTTGACCCATCGATCCCATTTTTTGAAACGAAATCATTGAGTTGGCTTACCTAGGGAACAAGATGTAAAAGAACCTTTGCACACACACACTTTGAGTCTGGTTTAGATCATTTATTCAAACTCGGATTTGAGTTGCATTGAGTGCTTTGAAGGTTCTCTGGTTTCAATACTGGGCATTCTTTGAGGGCAATAATATGTAAAACTATTGGGACTATTTCATAGCCTGTAATATAGTGTGTTGATACGAAATGCCACATCACATAGTCCACTTTGGCCTAGTGCAAACAGCGGAGAGCAGAAAGCTAAACCAAGTCTGGGGGCGACCAGCCTACCACCTCGCGAATCAGGGACATAACGAGATCTTGAGCCATGGGACCAAAGAAAACTGAGAAATCATCAGAGTAGAATTGACAATAGGAAACTATAAGCAGGCCCAGGGGGCGACCAAAGAATTTTATATGCAAATGGCACCAAAGAGCGCAAGGAATGCCTAACCAAGGATAACATCGAGCCAAATGGACAAAGAAAACCCATCGGAATAGGAAATACATTCATGCATACATGCATACATATCACATACATGCAATTTTTGTTTTGTGTTCGCAGGATTTGAAGAAAAAAAGGAAAAGTGGCAAAGACGAGCAACTCAATTCGGGAACAAGACTCTCATCTCATTTCGGGAACAAGACCCTCATCAAGTGGCAAAGACGAGCAACTCAATGATTAAGTATATTAGTTCCGGATTAATAAGATATGAGACAGTATTAATCTATAAAGGTTTAATCATTAAATATCCCTAGTCGTAGTGTTATCGAGACTGGACATCGAAAATGCGGAATAGACTAGTATTGCACTTGTGCGCGTTGTGGGAGCATAACGGTATAGTTCTCATATATTTAAGTATTGGATACTTATTCGTCGGACTATCCGAATACGTGCGTACTTGGTACCACGTTCTTGCCGATTTACAAGACATGGTTGGCTTCTAGCAAAGCACCGTGCCTACTCAATTCTCCAGAAATATTCTTTTAAGGAATATATAATCTATGTCAGGCGTAATATATGTAGTATTGCGTATTGCGATCCAGTATCGGATGTCACATGCTAGGCCTGAGGCTGGAATTGTGTCTGCCCCGTATGAAGCATATATCGGATCTCTAGTAACTAGTCTCTATAATCGGATAATCATGACCTACTCATATTATCCCGATGACTGTAGTACTAAAGAGTACTAATTCTGTATCCTGCGTGATCATCATCTCCATATGACTGGAGTGATACTTCCATCTTGACATCACACCCAATACACTATGATTCTCAGTATACCAGAAGAGGCGTACACAGAACCTGTTAAAGCCCCGGATGACCAAAACCAAAGTATACTGATTGTCGCAAGTATTAGCGATGCAAGTCTCAGGTTGAGACCAAATACACCTACCCTGATTCAGATTCCCATAGACACATAGTCATACTACCAATGAAATTCCGAGGGGTCTATCCAGAGCGAAGCTGTTCCCGTATCGTCGGTAAACACAACCTCCTATCACACTTGCATAAGTATCCAATACTTAAATATATAAGAACTATGTCGTTATGCTCCCACAACGCGCACAAGTGCAATACTAGTTTATTCCGCATTATCGATGTCAAGTCTCGATAACACTACGACTATGGATATTTAATGATTAAACCTTTATGGATTAATACTGTCTCATATCTTATTAATCTGGAACTAATCATATGGACTTTTATCATTTATGTATCTTGGTAATCTAATTACAAATGATAAAAGAGCAATTTCCATTGTCACATAGTTAATTTGTACAACAACACCATGTTCTGTACAAACAGCGATGTTATGTGTCATAATTGTCCAGCACAATACCATCATCTCAATTAGGGAACAAGACCCTCAACTCAATTCGGGAACAAGACCCTCAACTCAATTCGAGAACAAGACCCTCAACTCAATTCGAGAACAAGACCCTCAACTCAATTCAGGAACAAAACCATTACTCAATTCGGGAAAAAGACCCACTCAGTGGTTCGGGAACAAGACCCAGGGGTCAAAGCGTCTCGCCATCAACTCAACTCCAGAACGGTATGGGAATGAACAATCTCAACTCAAGAACGATTCGGGAATGAACCACCCCAACTCAGTAACGGTTCGGGAATGAACCATCATTCATCAAGTAATGGCTCGGGAATGAACCAGATGTCAAGCACCTCTTCATCAAATCAACTTAGTTCGAAGAATCTCACAAAGCAGCAGGTAAGTACGACAACCGATGAACTAGGTAAGTAAAAAAATGCATGCATAACTTTGATAGGGTTGTCACTGTCATGCACTGCACAAGCCCAATCAAAGTGGGGGCGACTGTAAACACTGTATTTTTGCATAAAGCCCAATGATGAGCCTCATATGGAGGCACTACCCGATAAGTTACGGAAGTCGCGGGAAACGGACGTCCTAAGGAAAAATTCAAAAATAAATACCTCGTCAAAATTTTAACTCATTTGTTTAGCCTCGGGTTCGCTTAGTCGATCTCTGTTTTAAACATTAACCTCGGCCCAAAATGCCCGCAACCCATCCAAAGCCAATACAACCCATCCACAAAGCCCACATGCCCAAATACATAAAATAAGACCAAAACCCTAGCCTAACATGCACAACTAAAAACCCTAACTCTCGGCCACTCTCTCGACCATCTCTCATCTCGGTTCCCTCTTCTTCCTCGCACATGACACACATCTCCCCTCTCTCAACCTAAACACACAAACTGGCCAAACACAAAACCCTAACTTTTCACCCCTCTCTTCTATCTTCGTCCATCTTCTCTCTCTCTTTCAACAACTCTCGGCAAAACAAAAACAAACAAACCCTAACCCTAACAATCTCTCGCCTCTCTCATGTCTCTCCCTCGCCTCTCTCTTCAATCTTCTCTCCTCTCTCTTCACGACTCACTCACGGCAAGACATTCAAAACACACGCACACAGACACTCACAGGACACAGTGTACTCAAACCACGTTGACACACACTCACACAAGCAGCCTCCACCCTAGCAACTAAAAAATGCCATGCAGTCCTACACGTGAATCACACTCACACACTCGGCATCACTCATCTCACGGGCGACACACACATCGACAACAAAACAACAAACCTAAGGTAATTTCTTTCTTCTCTCTTCACAGTGACACACACAGACCACTAAGACACACATTGTTAGTGTTCCTAGAACATGCCAAGATCTTCTAAGAGTGATTCGTGTGTGAATTATCAAGAGAGTTGCGGAATACTCACATTAATTGGTTGAGGAGATTTCAAAAATTCCTTATTTGTTGGATGTGTAGGAAGCTTCGGAGCTTGAAATCGAGTTCCATACTCTCGGGTGAGTTTCCATATCACATTGATTCACTACTTTAGGTGCTAGCTTGAGCAAAAATTGAAAGAAAATTTTATCCTCCAATGAGCAATGGAGTTCGGCATTTTGAGAGAGAAAAGAGGGAATAGTTTTTTTTGCATTTTGATTTCTAAAATCAATTACCAAAAAACAAATCCAAAAAGTTGTATATACTTTTTTTCAAAAAAAGCTAAAGTGTGTTTGACAAGAAACGTTTAAAAGCTTCCAACCACTTCCATTACTCAAGTGACTTGTTGATGTAAGTTGGTGGGCCTCACTTTAAATTCAAAATTCAAGTGGGCTTGCTCAACACACTTCGTGCTCGGTTTCGTTTAATCCGATTAAACGAATTTTCCGTTGCAATGTAATTAAATCTAATTTAATTAAATAATAATGCCTAGCAAAATTATTACGGAAGTCTCTCGCGAATTAATTCCAAATTAATTTGTTCGCTTGAATTAAAATCTAATTTCAATTCCGCGTTGAAATCTAATTTCAATTAATATATCTGATATATTATTTTAGCCCAATTAAATAAATTAAATAGTAAAATCCAATTTAACTATTAGATTTACTTTACTGATTAATTCCAAATTAATCGCGTTCTCTCTTCTCGACAAATTTAATCCCAGATAAATTCTCGTCGCAATTAATCCCAGATTAATTCTTTCTCTTTTAATTAATCCCAGATTAATTCATTACCGTAATTAATCCCAGATTAATTTTCTCTTTCATAATTAATCCTAGATTAATTTTCTGTTCGAGTCAAATCTCATCGGTGAATCTTCGGGAAGCGACCCAAGATATCCCTGGATATGTTGGCAGTAAATACGGTCAACGGACTATCCGAATACGTGCGTACCCGGTACCACGTTCTTACCGATTTACAAGACATGGTTGGCTTCTATCAAAGTACCGTGCCTACCCAATTCTCCAGAAATATTCTTCTGCGTAATACAAGATCTTTGTCAGGCGTAGTATACGTAGTATTGCGTATTACGATCCAGTATCGATATCACATGCTAGGCCTAGTGCTGGAATTGTGTCTGCCTCGTACGAAGCATATATCGGATATATGGTAACTAGTCTCTATAATCGGATAATCATGACCTAGTCATATTATCCCGATGACTGCATTACTTAAGAGTACTAGTTCCGTATCCTACGTGATCATCATCTCCATATAACTGAAGTGATACTTCCATCTAGACATCACACCCAATACACTACGATTCTCAGTATACCCAGAAGAGGCGTACACAGAACATGTTAAATCCTCGGACGACCAAAACCAAAGTATACTGATTGTCGTAAGTATTAGAGATGCAAGTCTCAGGTTAAGACCAAATACACCTACCCTGATTCAGATTCCCATAGACACATAGTCATACTACCAATGGGATTCCGATGGGTCTATCCAGGGCGAAGATGTTTATGTACCATCGGTAAACAGAACCTCTTATTACACTTGCATGAATATCCAATACCCAAATATATGAGAACTATGCCATTATGCCTCCATAATACGCACAAGTGCAATACTAGTCTATTCCGCATCATCGATGTCCAGTCTCGATAATACTACGACTAGGGATATTTAATGATTAAACCTTAGTGGATTAATATCATCTCATATCTTATTAATCTGGTACTAATCATATGGACTTTTATCATTTATATATCCAGGTAATCCAATTACAAATGATAAAAGAGCAATTTCCTTTGTCACATAGTTAATTTGTACAACAATGCCATATTCTATTCAAATAGTGATGTTATGGGTCATAATTGTCCAACAATCTCCCACTTGGCCTATAGCCAATCACTCAAGTGTCTAACACCTGACTACGTACGGGTTGCTCAAATTTCTGCTGAGAAACAGATTTCGTCAGCGGATTTACAATGTTATCATCTAATGCATTTTATTCGATCATCATATTACCACGATGTATGATCCGACGAATCAGATGAAATAGTCGAAGTATATACTTGGATCGTTGATGAGACCGTAATTCTTTAGCCTGTGCTGTAGCCTAGCTCAGCTGCTAACAGAACTATACCTAATCCAATTAGGATTATATAAATCCAAAATGCTTCTTTTGCTGCCTCAGCTACAGCAATGTTCCGCTTTTATTATTTATTCGGTAACAATATCTTGCTTGGAAGATTTCCAGCTCACTGTTCCGTTATTCAAACTAAATATGTACCCTTATTGTGACTTACAGTCGCCTTTGTCGGTTTGAAATCTTGCAGCGGTGAACCCAGTCACCTCAAGTTCTCCTTTCCTCATATTATCATAAAGCATCCTTAGTTCATCCAAGATACTCAAGGATGTTCTTTATATTAATCCAGTGACCATCACTTGGATTAGTCTGATTGTGACTCCATATGCTCAAATCACATGAGACACCAGGTCACGTACATTTCAAAAGTGTACGAACTTTAGGAGGGTTGTTAGCAGCTTTCTAGATCTATCCCAATAGATCTTTATTCCTAGAATAAAGCATGTTTCTCCCATGTATTTCTATGGAGAATTTTAATGAAAGTCAAGTTTTCACCGATTATATTATGGGAATGTTATTGCTAAGAAGCAATACATCATCAACTTATAGGACATTCATTGTCAGTGCACTCCCACTAACCTTCTTATAGACACAAGAATCATATTCGTTTTGAATGAAATCATATACCATTATGATCTCATCAAAATATTGGTTCCAAGAACACAATGCTTGCTTCAATCCACAAATGGACCGATTTAACTTGCAAACCTTGTTTGCATGTTTTGGCACAATAAAACCGTCAGGATGTTGTAAACATCCTCCAAAAGGTTTCCATTAAGGAAAGTGGTTTTGACGTCTATGTGCCATATTTCATAAATGAAGTATACAGCATTAGCAAGCATTATCCAAATGGATTAAATCATGGCAACAGGTGAAAAAATTTCGTCGTAGTCGACATTATGTCGTTGACGATATCTTTTCTGTACAAGCCTAGTTGTGTACATTTGTATGTTTCCATCCATGTATGTCTTCATTGAAGACTCATTTAGTACCACTAGGCACAATACCTTCTGGTACATCAACTAGTGTCCAAACTTAGTTGGTATACATGGAATCCATTTCGGACTTCATGGCACTTTGCCATAAAAGGAGTCGATACCTTGTATCACTTCCTCATATGTAGCTGGTTCGTCTTCCTCAATAAGATTAATATCTACATGAGGTGAGATCTGAAACCCATAACTCCCAGGTTGTTTTCTGACTCTCTCCGACCTACGCGGTTCTTGTGTATTCGAAGATTATTGGTACAGTTTCATCCCTGATGAACTGTTGGTGTTCCATGAGGACTCAGTGCCTGGAACAGTATTACTCTGATTTTCATCGAGTTCTACTTTCCTCCCACTTACCACTGCATATATGAATTCCTCTTAGGAAAACCGCATGGAGAGCAATAATTACATTGTTCTCTTGTGAGTTGTATAAGTAATATACTTTGGTTTCCCTAGGACAACCTACAAATAGGCACTTATTCGATTTGGTTTCTAGTTTGTTATCATCCAAATATTCAATTATATGCCCAGCATCCCAAATCTTCAGGAATGAAAAACTCGGTTTCTTTCATGTTCATATCTAATATGAAGTCTGTCTAACAGATTTTCATGGAACCTTATTCAAAATAAGTATTGCACTGTTTAATGTGTATCCTCATAAGGAAATTGGTAGCTCAGAGCGACTCATCATAAACCTTACCATGTCCAACAAAGTTCGATTTATCTATTCGGACACACCGTCAAATTGAGGTGTCCCGGGAGGAGTCCACTGTGAAAGAATACCATACTCTTTCAAATAGTTGAGAAACTTATTGCTTAAGTATTTCCACCACGGTCCAATCATGATGTTTTAATACTCTTGCCGGTCTGTTTTTATACTTCGTGTCAGAACTCTTTGAATATATCAAAAGTTTCCAACTTGTGTTTCATAAGATACACATAACCGTAACGTGATGCCACATCCGTAAAGGTTACGAAGTATTCATATCCACCTCTAGCCTAGCTAGACATAGGCTCACTTATGTCACTATGAACAAGGGCTAACAGATCGGTGGCACTTGCACTTTTACCAAGTAAAAGGTGTTTTAGGCACTTTGCCTAATAAACTAGATCCGTAGACATCATTTGAATTAGAATCAAATTCGTCGTAGTATCCACTCTTCGAAAGTGTGGATATACGAGTCTTGTTAATGTGTCCCAGACAACAATGCCACATATAAGTCTCATCTGATTAATTCAGTTTGAGCTATTTGTTTGTCATGTTATATGTATGAGATTAATTTATATTCTAAATATAAATATTGTTATTCACATCTAATGTGTTTATCTCAATATCATCTTTATAAACAAAACACTTAGTGTTCTAGAATATAAAGGTATACCCGCAACGGGTTATACTAGATATAGAGTTAATGTTTCTAGTCTAACTTGGTACATTATAACAGTCTCCTAATTTAAGTACATGCCCAAAGGGCAGTTCCAAAACTTAGGTTTCTACGGTCAAAACAGCGACTCTCGTCCCGTTTCCAACTCATAGGTCGATCTCATCTGAAGTCAGTCTCTTGCTAATCAGCAGATTCTGCACATCAGTACATATTTATGTACCACATCTAGTATCAAAATCCAATTTTAAAACCAGCAGTAGACATGTTTATAACAAACATACCTGAAGCCGGAGCCTTGCCCGTCTTCACTTCCTTCATGTCTACCTTGTCCATACGGAAGTCACGCTTCCAATGACCCCGTTAGCCATAGTTTAGGCAGACATCTTGGGATATGTCCTTTGTCTTCCCAAAAGACTGTGACGATTTAGCCTTGCCCTTTTCTTCACACCCCCAAAAGTCTTCGGCCAAGCCTTGGCCTTCTGGGATGTCGAAGTAAGATTCACCTTGCGCTTCTTGCCCTTTTGTAAGCTCTGGCTCTGGCTCTGTCTCCTTGAGCATGGCCATTAACTTTCCAAGAGTTTTCTTATTGCAATTAGTACTTCTAAGATCTAAGAATAGATCTATGAAGATCCTTCAATTTCAATATCATACTATAAGGATATAATCCTTACTTCAATTTCCCGAGTACTCCACTATTTGCTCAACTTCGGGCTCAGGCCGAGATGTCACTCTATCAAATAAAGTAACTTCTCGGCTACCAGGACTATCTTGAGGTTCTATTCCCAATCTGAAAATTGAAGCCGCTTAAAGACATTTTCACCCAGGATTATGTTTTAAATGCTAATCTTTCAGTTATCTTGATTCCAATAGTCCAACTATCCAATCAACGATTTCGGGTACAATCGAATATAATGATTACTATAGTATAACTATATAATCAACTACTATTTGATTGGTTACATTCAAATGTATTTATTACTATAATCCAATTATATAACCAACTATAAATGAAGTAGTTTGAATACAGTCCAACTGTTCAATTAAAACAACAATTGAATATTAGTCCGACTAATATATATAATTTTTTTAATGACGAAAAATGAAATGAGCGCGTATTGGCAAGTATCCAAACGAAATTGCAAATTTAATACTTGCCTCCCACTATTTTTCGGCGAGCCTCTAACCCTCAGTGGAGTACTCGGGAAACCTAGTTTCATAGTGGGCTAGGATCCCGTTAAATAACACACAACCTTAACTTTGGCCAACAAATTGTATGCAACTTAACTAGGTAGATCTCTAAGATCAATTGGATCACATCCAATTCCTAGATCCAGTAGGTGGACTTCCAAGTCCGAAACATATATCCAATATATGCCAATATATCCAATATATTCCCTAACCTTTTTTTCCTCTGAATCAACTAAGCCTTGGCTTTGGCTCAATAAGCTTAATAAACCAGTTAAGTGTGACCCATTGACAGTGGGAAAGCTTCGTAATCGAGGCCGATGAACAAGAAGTGACCTTGACTTTGGCCAACAAATCACAACTTGCCCAAGGCGTACGATATGGAACAAAGCCTTTATGATTCACACATCCGCGATGGACAAAGGTCTTGACTTTAGCCAACAAACCAATGCCAATCTTGGATCTTGAGAGAGAATCACTCAATGGAAGGAAAAACGCTTAATATAAAATGAGGGTTTTGTCGCGATTTGGCAACCAATTTATTATCTTTAATTAAGTCTCATCATACACCCTTTAGCATGCATTCTAAAAGCATAATAAGGCGCGATAAAATTTAATAATGATATGCGGATGGATATACAATACATTTTGTTCCTAGAAAAAATCTCTCTCTTTCCTCTCTCCCGCTAGCACTATTCATACTTCTACCCAATTACATAATACTTCTAAAGAAACCTCATTTACATTGAGGGGAATTGGTGAGAAGAGAAATACAAAGAGAATGGAGATAATAGGCTGGACACGCAGGTCCAATTTAATAAATTCTAAATTTATTACAACAATTTCCAAAATTACCCTCACCCTTCTAATATCCATCCGATATACATTATTCATTCATACATCCAAGTATTCACACAGAGCATGTTATCAATCAATCTAATCCAATTAATTAATCTTTGATTAGTGACCCTCCAATGTTCAAACAACGATTTGATTTGCGCAAGTCCAACTCGTTTAAGAATAAATACTCAAAGTATGTATTCTTGAATTATATCGAACTACAATTTTAAATCCAATTTAAATTATATTCAATACTAATTCATATTTAATTCCAAATTAAATAATTACATTTTTAAAAGTGCCTTTTAGACTTGGATTCTAAATCCAATCTTTATGGGTCTCAAAGGCCCAATTAGTATCTAATACTATTCAATTAAAGTCCAATGAGATTTTAATTAATTATTTAGGCATGGGCTTTGACAATTATGGGTCAAACTCATGATGCCAAGGCCCAATTAGGAATCACCCTATGCCAAAATCAATTTAGGCCCAATTAAAATTTTAAAGGCCCAATTATCATATTTGGACTTTATGGAAATGGTTTTAGGCCCAATTGGATCCAACCAATTATCCTAAACCATACTTGGCCCAACCAAGCCCATTAAGCCCAAATACAATAATATTAGCCCAATTCCAAATTGTAGACTAATTTATTTAATTACAATATTCCAAATATCACAATTATTTTATTTAAAGTGCAATTAGTACAATTAATCAATTAATCTAACATTTCTAAAATACTAATTAATTCAATTAATCATACTTAACATTTTCAATTTATGTCCAACACAAATTGAAGCAAAATCAATCTAATAACATGCTACAAAGCTCACGACAATGGCAACAAAATTAACATCCAATTTGATTTCAATCTAATTAAATCAACATCTAAGATTCATTTCATGCCATCAACACATCCAATTGTTAAATTTCAAAAATTCCACCATGAGCAACCTAGGGTAACTTTCGGCGAAGCATGTGAATTTGGGGAAAATTAATCTAATCAATTTTTCACAAAATCAATTATGCACAAATCCAATTCAACATCATATAAACTCAACCAAACCATCAATTTAAGAAAATCAAGCTCCAAACACAAAATTCTCAAATTAAAGTTTAAGAACCCTAGAATTCCAAATCAAACTTAGATCGCTCTGATACCAATTGTTAGTGTTCCTAGAACAAGCCAATATCGTCTAAGAGTGATTCGTGTGTGAATTATCAAGAGAGTTGCGGAATACTCACATTGATTGGTTGAGGAGATTTCAAAAATTCCTTCTTTGTTGGATGTGTAGGAAGCTTCGGAGCTTGAAATCAAGTTCCATACTCTCGGGTGATTTTCCTTATCACCTTGATTCACTCCTTTAAGTGCTAGCTTGAAGAAAAATTGAAAGAAAATTTTCTCCTCCAAAGAGCAATGGAGTTCGGCATTTTGAGAGAGAGAAGAGGGAATAGTGTTTTTGCATTTTGATTTCTAAAATCAATTACCAAAAAAAAATCCAAAAAGTTGTATATACTTTTTTTTCAAAAAAAGCTAAAGTTTGTTTGACAAGAAACCTTTAAAAGCTTCCAACCACTTCCATCACTCAAGTGACTTGTTGATGTAAGTTGGTGGGCCTCACTTTAAATTCAAAATTCAAGTGGGCTTGCTCAACACACTTCGGGCTCGGTTTCGTTTAATCCGATTAAACGAATTTTCTGAAACAATGTAATTAAATCTAATTTAATTAAATAATAATGCCTAACAAAATTATTACTGAAGTCGCCCACGAATTAATTCCAAATTAATTCATTCGCTTGAATTAAAATCCAATTTCAATTCCGCGTTGAAATCTAATTTCAATTAATATATCCAATATATTATTTTAGCCCAATTAAATAAATTAAATAGTAAAATCCAATTTAACTATTAGATTTACTTTACTGATTAATTCCAAATTAACCGCGTTCTCTCTTCTCGACGAATTTAATCCCAGATAAATTCTTGTCGCAATTAATCCCAGATTAATTCTTTCTCTTTTAATTAATCCCAGATTAATTCATTGCCGTAATTAATCCGAGATTAATTTTCTCTTTCATAATTAATCCCAGATTAATTTTCTGTTCGAGTCAAATCTCAACGGTGAATCTTCAGGAAGCGACCCAAGAGATCCATGGATATGTTGGTAGTAAATACGGTCATCGGACTATCCGAATACGTGCGTACCCAGTACCACGTTCTTACTGATTTATAAGACATGGTTGGCTTCTAGCAAAGCATCGTGCCAACCCAATTCTCCAGAAATATTCTTCTGTGGAATACAAGATCTTTGTCAGGTGTAATATACGTAGTATTGCATATTACGATCCAGTATCGATATCACATGCTAGGCCTAGGGCTGGAATTGTGTCTGCCCCGTACGAAGCATATATCGGATCTCTGGTAACTAGTCTCTATAATCGGATAATCATAACCTAGTCATATTATCCCGATGACTGCAGTACTTAAGAGTACTAGTTCTGTATCCAACGTGATCATCATCTCCATATGACTGAAGTGATACTTCCATCTTGACATCACACCCAATACACTACGATTCTCAATATGCCCAGAAGAGGCGTACACATAACATGTTAAAGCCCCGGACGACCAAAACCAAAGTATATTGATTGTCGCAAGTATTAGCGATGCAAGTCTCAGGTTAAGACCAAATACACCTACTCTGATTCGGATTCCCATAGACACATAGTCATACTACCAATGGGAATCCGAGGCGTCTATCCAGAGTGAAGCTGTTTCCGTGCCATCGGTAAACAGAACCTCCTATTACACTTGCATGAGTATCCAATACCCAAATATATGAGAATTATGACATTATGCCTCCATAATGCGCAAAAGTGCAATACTAGTCTATTCCACATTATCGATGTCCAGTCTCGTTAATACTACGACTATGGATATTTAATGATTAAACCTTAGTGGATTAATATTGTCTCATATCTTATTATTATGGTACTAATCATTTGTACTTTTATCATTTATATATCCAGGTAATCCAATTACAAATGATAAAAGAGCAATTTCCTTTGTCACATAGTTAATTTGTACAACAACGCCATGTTCTGTTCAAATAGTGATGCTATGGGTCATAATTGTCCAACACACAGACCACTAAGACACACACGGCTCTTCACTCATTGAACACACACATACGGCTCAACAACTCAACACGCACACAGACCACTCACTCAACACACACTCACACACCGAAAAACGCATTAACACACACAGACCACTCACTCAACACACACCCTCACTGACCGACACATACAACAAATCAAAAAACACACTCACACACCGAAAAACGCACACAGACCACTCACTCAACACATACCCTTACTGACCGACACATTCAATGAATCAAAAACACACACACAGCCTACACACGCACAAGCCATACACTGAGCCACTGACCGACTCAAAAACACCAACAAACTGCCCACAAACCATCAACAAAAAGAAGCCATAAATCCAAACAAAACCACAACAAAATCGAGACAAAATATAATGGCTAAATAATCCAAAAATAGCCCCTAAATCGAGACAAAAACAGTCCAAAAAATAATTCCTAGAATAGCCCGGAAAATAGCCCACAAACATCCCCCCGATCCAGCAAAATAGTCTTGAAAATCACCCAAAAATAGCGGCCAAAACAACAGCCCAATCACCGAAAATAGCAGTCCAAAAGAGTAATAACAGCAGCAAAATAGCGACACACCGAGCGGAAATAGTGAACTAGTAAACCAGAAAAATAGTGAAGCATTAACCCTTCAGGCAACATCCCAACGCACTCCTGAGAAGCGACTTAAAAGGTAAGACCTGAGGGCACCCTTTACTATTTATTTTTATAGTTCCGGACACGGCACTCCTGGCTGGACGTGAAATATGTCCAGCCGGGTATGCGAAGTCCTACATTAAAAACGACCAAATTCTTTGGTCATATAGTTTCTTTATTTCGCATTTATTTCGTTGCTTATCTTTTTTTGATTCATCGTTATTTTATTATTTGTATTTTATGTCATTATTTATTTCATCATTATTTTATTTCGCACTTATATTCAACGTTATTTAGCTTTTTATTTATTCATTCGCTTTTATTGTCATTTTAATGTTATGCCTTTATTTTTGTTTATGTTTTGTTTACTTTCATGTACGTTTACATTATGTTAATGTTTGTGTGTGTTATCCCTTGCGGTATATCGAATGGAAACTCAGACGTAAATTCCGTAGCCGAATCCGAATGGACGGTAGTGCGGTCTATACTTGGGATACAACTCCATGTCCCACTCGAGAAATACTCGCATAAGCCTGATTAACCCCTTTTTATTTGCTATTTATTCATTGATGATTTTCCACCTTTGATTATTTATTATTTTCATTTCCGCATCTTATACTCTTTAATGTAAGAAATGAGAGTGGAGATTTAGAAAATAGATAGGAGAACGAAACACCGCTAGCCTCGGCAGCAAAACATAGAGCAAAGAAATAGGATATACAAATGATAAGAGGTATGCGAAAAGTAACAAGGGAAGTCAGTAAAACCCTAAGTAATGGAGTAGTCAGTCAGGTTCCTGTAGAACGAACAACGACCATTCCTTCTAGAAATATCGATTCTAGAAAAGCATGCAAACACCTAACCAGATCATCACCGAGCTAAAGTGTAAAGCAGAATTGCGTATTTGTAGATCTTTATGCAATGTATATGCTCACTCCTCAATTTAGAAGCCTAGTAAAGAGAATGATCAATAAAGAAGAGCAATTGACATAATAGATGATTTGCGAGATAGCTAGGCAGCCAAGTTGATGAGTCCAATGAAAACTAGATAAGAATCATAAGATAGAGTAGTTCGAAGCCATGATAAGTTGAGCTAAGTCTGGAAGCAACCATTGAATTAAAGGATCCTTAAGGAAGTAAGACCTAGAAATATGAAGAGACCATGGAGAATGATTCTCAGGAATATAGTGTACAACTTATAAAGAGTCTCATGGTATTGAGAAGGAAAAGACCAGGTAAAAAGTAATACATGAACTAAAGGTTTAGTAGGAAATGTCCTAAACAATCTAAGTTAATAGAGTTTTTAGGAAAGTAAAGGTGTAAGGAGTTTAAGGAACTGAGACAAGGAATAAACCTTTGTAGCAGAGCAAGTTTCTTAAGAAAGAATAGCAAAGACAATATAGCGGTATTCAGAGAAAGAAAATAGCAACTTCAAAGAGTTAAGCAACAGCAACTAACAGGAATGAGAAAAGAGCCAGTACGAGGAAATTGTTAGGGAGCATGGCTCTAAATGGATTTTGTAGAAAATATGGAGTGATCGATAATCAAAACTAATTAGAAGTAAAGCTGGAGAGGGCAACCAGATAGTTTTTAATAAGTAATACCCTAGTGTAGGAAAGCCTTAGGATAAGTTCCCACCCTCCCAACCCTTGATAGACGATAATAGCAGAATTGGACTTTCAAGGTTGCCTCAAGATACTCCCAGGAATAAGTGAAAGTATAGCGAAAGAGAACTAGAATTTAAAACCTTCACACGTACTTTAATAATGGAATATAAATAGGTAACATCTCTGAGCAAAAGAGTTAAGAGATGAGTTATACAGATGGAGTGGTACAGAGAATAAATAGTAATTAAGTAACGACAGAGGTACAAAGAACCATAATTAGAGCGTAATAAGTGGTTACGTAAAGAACGAATATATCCCTCAAGTAAGAAGATAGAGAAATAGGCCAAGGAAGTTCTCAGTGTAGAATGAGATAAAGTAGAAGATGAAAAGAATACTAAGGAAAAGGTTTGGAAGTAAAGCTGTCAAGGTGCAACAACGGTAGGAGAGAATACCAAATAAGTAAAAGTAAAAGTGAGTAACAAAAAGGTTTCTTAGTATCAGAATGAAACCAAATATCCTTTACGTGTTAGCTCACGTAAAGCACATTAAGTACTCAGCCTCAATCTTAGTTGACCAAACCACTACGGGTTTGAGACGGACTAAGCCACGAGTATGGGTGGTTTGGTAGATATATAGTATATCATGGAATCGAGAAGATAAGTTATTGTGAAGTTACAATTCGTATAACGAATGAGTTCTTAAGGTGTGGTATATTTGCATGTATATGAGAAATAACCCTTAACAGCATTAAACTATAGAGAACAAGATTAATTTGGACCACCGTAACCAGACTTAATAGCAATGGAAGTAAGGGTAGGAAGAAAATATGAACTGTAACTAGAACCGAAGCGCCATCGTTCGCGTTATTAACAAAAGTGCAGTTTAAGCATAAATATACATACAGTTAAGCCCCAGAGAAGCTATCGGAACCAACCTTCTTAGTACCAACTCATTGGTAATCAATAATAGTGAACAAGAGGTACATAAAGAATCAGACCCTACACTCCAAGATCTAAGTTATGCAGATGAGCAGAAGCAAGAAAAGTTGTAGAACGGCATTGATAAACAACTTGGTATGAATAAATGTATTTATACGCCTTCCAGAGTTAAGGTATGAGTGAAGAACCCTATTACAAGACACACGATACTTCCAAAGATGAAGCAAGTAAAGGTTGGAAAATCTAGCCCAATGGTTATACGAAACAAGTTAAAAAGGCGTTGAATCCTCAGTAAGAAAATCAAATTATCTTATACCATTCAGAACTGATAGCATATGCGAGTAATAAGTTGGTGTAAGTAAAATATAGTGAAAAATCTAAGAATCTATAGTATGGTCGTAGTGTAAAATATATCAACATGAATTTTATGAAATTAGGGCGAGAAGTTCCCTCTCGATCAAGACTTAGATAAGCATAAGGTATGAATTAGAAGTTAAGGTAAGAGAACGGTTAAGACGTATACATTGGAAACATAATGAATGATCAGTTTAACGGATAGCTAAATCACTTAGATATAGTGAAATTGGTTAGCGTGAATTAGTGAAGAAAGAGTTTTAGCAGATGGAAATAAAGATAGTCACACAAGTATGAAGTCAGTTTAAGCTCATTGATTAGAAATGACCTGTGAACTCTTTGAGCTAGGGTAATATACTAAGTTTAAAAAGGATTCGAGGACGAATCCTATTTAAGGGGGAGAATTTGTAACGACCAGGGATTTCGACTACTGTTACACTGTGACACGAGTCTCACAAAATGTAAACCATGTTTGGAAACATATACTTTCGTGAGATGAACATCGGTAGACTATTCGAGAATCCGACATTAGATGTTACGATGTTCCACTCCGGACAGTCTATGGTATTTGGCCGTAACATTTTCATACGAACTCAGATTATTATGAATTTTATATCTTCAGAAAGGTGAGATCGATATCTACAACTTTCACGTTGAAACGTTTTCCAAATTCGGACCAGAAGCGAGTCGAAAACGTAGATCAAAATTTCAGATGAATAGTACCTGAGGTCATTCTAGTAAATTCTATAAACTTTTACACTCTTTTATTTTTTTTTATGGCCAACTATAAAAATGAGTACTATTTACAAGTTCATAATTGGAAACAAAATAAGAGAAGGAATTGTGGGAAAGAAGAAGGAATGGAGAAAGAAGAAGAAGAGAAAGAAAAAGAAGAAGAAGAAAGGAAGAAGAAGAAAGAGGAATGAAATGAAGGAAGATGAAGCCAAGAGTAGCTTGGAAACATTGAATGATTAAAAAATGGTAGAATTCAACAAATATGTGGTAAGGAAACTTTAATCCAAGTTTTGGGAAATTGATGTTTTGATGATTTAAGCATTGATAAGTATTGTTGAGTTAGAACAATTATGTTTGTGTTGTTTTAATATTAAGAAATTGAAGATTGTGGGTAAATCCCCAATTTGTGAATTTTGATATGAATCATTGTTGAGAATGATGTTGATGATGTTTTTGGTGTTTATTGTTGATGATTGCTTGTGTGTGATGTTTGGAGGATGTGTTGACCATAATTGAGTATGAGAGGATGAAGAGAAGGCCTGAATTTTGGCCTAGCGTCACGACGCAGAACGCTCCGCATCACGACGCGAACTGGGAATTTCCCAAAAATGCTTCTGGAGTGGCGCGCGTTGCGACGCGATAAGGATGTGTGTCGTGACACGTAATGGAAATTTTTGGGCACGTTCTGGATGAGTTGCATCGCAAAGCGCAATCCCTTGCATCGCAATGCGAGGATAAAGATTTACCCAAATTAGTTCTGAACCATTCCAGTTCCAACCCGTATATGTTATAGGCCACCCAAGAGGCCCCGTATCGATTTATACTCAATAGTACTTCATGATATAAATATAATACACCTTGGAATGTTAGTAGGTGTTTGAATGCAAAAACTTAGTATAATCTCGAAGCATTTCCACAACTTATAATCTAACCAAGTTTACCGATTATAGCTTATCGGCAGGAATCCCAAGTTCATCGATTAAGCAAAACAGTGCCAGCCAGGTTCTGAAATAGGTGAGTGGACCTCCTTTCTCAAACTGATTTTATTTAACAATTTTGATATCATACTTACTTAGGGCGTTAGCCAATTTCTTTATCGGATACATTTTATTTAGCACATTTTAAGGAATGATTTAAAATAAATATTATCAAAGTATAAGTTTTATGTTTTTCGAGGCATGGGGGAAAAACTAACCTCAGTATGTAACTTGCTACAGTTTGGAATTGACGGACAGAGAACATGTGCACATGTAGAGGACTGGAGGGACGGCGATACGTAACGCCCCCAGATCCTAGTACAGAACTAGGGAAGACAGATGCCCATAGATCCTAGTTTCAGAGCTTGGAGGGTAGCATAGATCCGCACCCAAGTTCTAGTTTTGTGGCTTGGGGATGGCGATACGTAATGCCTCAAGACCACCAGTTTCAGGGACATGAGTGGCAAGCTTTGGGGGACGGCGATACGTAACACCCCAAATTCATGGTGTTGCATTTCTGGCTCTAGTTAGGCGTATGGGGGGATGGCGATACGTAACGCCCCCATATGTCAAATTTTTCAAATACAGACCATCATTCAGATATCAGATTTTCAAAAAATGGTTTTTGGATATCAGATTTCAAAAAAAAAATTTCAGAAATCGGAGTTTAGAAATAGTTTTTAGAAACTAGACCTTCAAAAGCAGATTTTAGAAAGAGAAGTATTATAAAAGAGATTCAAATGAAGTTTTCAGAAAGTGAGTTTTCGTATAAGTTATTTTTGAAGCTTTGGTTTTAGAACCAAATGATTTTATATCAGTATTTCAGTTTTTCATTCACTCACTTAGATCGAATAACAATCTAACCCCCCACCCCCAGTTTCCTTGTTTTATAGGTACTCTCGGAGAACGAGCTCGGGAGGACAGATACTGTTGCAGTCACTAGGGTTTGGAGTCCACCAGTCAAAGTCAAAGTCAGTGGGTGTCCAGTCAGTGTTAAGTAGAAATCTTGTATTAGTCTTGAGTAATGTGATAAGTCATTATGAGAAAATGTTATTTAGTTTACAGTCTTAATTATTTAGTTGTATTTCATGTTGATGAGTTTTGGGCATTGGTCCCATACTTAAGATTTTGATATAGAAAAGAGTAATAGTGTAGTGTATAGCTAGAAAGACAGAGGCTCAGGGGAATAGTACGGCCTATTCCCTACCGGTAACATCTTCCAGATCGGGGATGTTACAATACTCGAGGATTTACTGTAGCTTTTGAGAAAACTTATTTCTGGTCATATTAGTAGAACAAATTATTATCTGTTAGTTAATATTAGAACTATACTATATATTTTGGATAAGAATACAAAATGGAGTTCCTAAATGGTTTCTTTAGCGAAGAGATCCATTGAGATTTCTTTTTTTGGAGAGTTTCATTATGGAATGGCCCTAGAATTTGTATTCTGTTAAGATCATAGTTTGACATGTTAGTTTATAGAGCTTATTGTAGGCTCGAAAGAGCTTTCTGGAAATATGTGTTCTCTAATTTTGACATGAATTAGATTGTTTGATTTTATCAAAATGTAGAGAATACAAGTGTCAATAGGGTCAATGAGAGCATACAGTAATCTCTCAAGCATTACATCTTGTTGACATAATCATTACTAAGGTAATAATGATATGCCAGTTAGGTAAATGGTTTACCTGTAGCCTTTCTCTCTCTCAATGATTATAGCAGTGGGAGTATTCTTTTAGTTTTATATTTGATATAAAGCGGAGAGATATGAGAGATACTCTTAATAGTCGTACATCTTATGTAATATGATAAAAGACATGATTGTGTGACACATAGTATAATTGTAAGACAATTATAATATGTCATATATATAAATATATATATATATATATATATATATACACACACATACATACATATATATATATACACACATAGTGTTCATCTTTAGTAGAGGATATTTTTCTCGGTCAAAATAGAAATTGATAGGAATGTCTAATCCATTTCTTATGCATCATAGGGTGATGACATAATGAATACTATATTATATATGATATATATATATATATATATATATATATATATATATATATATATATATATATATATATATATATATATTAATTTAGTCGTAATAGTTATGAGTTATTTTGATATGTTATAGTCTATAAGATGGTTATGAAATTTATCCCAGGATATATGTGAGATATTAAGGATAAATTTTAGATTCATAGAGATTGTAACTTGTAACTATTACGGTCATTGAGACCAGGCTTTGAGTTTGATAATGATTGTAGAGGGTCTACATTTTAAAAGTTGGAAACGATGCAGTGGGAATGTCAAGATTGATTATGCTTTATGTGAAATTAGTTGAAACTTTTGAAGTTTGACTTAGGAAGTTATAAAATGACTCTTAAGATTATGAGTGTTAGTATTAATATTGTGTTTGCAGTTATCTACATAATGTATTATGGATTTGATCTCTGATACTTGGACAACATCACAGTTGAAGCATGATATTAATGGTAACATATGAGGACCTAATGTGGAACTTCGGTTCTACATGGTATAAGTGATACTAATTAAGGGAGACATTCAAGTTTGTTTTACAAACTTACTGTGTTATAACGGACTTACTTGTTATTGCCCACCTCTTAAGTGCTGATGAACTTTTGAGGTCCATGTGTATATGATGCACATATGGATGTGTATATGATACCGTGGATTGGTACCAGAGCAAATGGGATAAATTATTGGGTTGGTGCTATAAGTGTCAATCCGGATCATATTTATGACCGGTTCATGAATACAAATAATGTTGTTTTCCATAATATTACCCTATATGGTACACTCACTTGTCTTTTGTATACATATTCGATCTTACCCAGCTAAGATTGAAACTAACTATGAGTTAGTGATGTATATATTAGACAAAGACCCATAAATATAATGCAGTCACACCATTACAACCAGGGGTTTGTAATGAGCACTGGGGGTGTCACTACAGTGTATATTCTTAAATGAAGTTTCTAGTTAAGATTAACTAACACGGGTCAGTCAATGAAATCTTGAAGACTAGTAAATGTCGTATATATTATGAAATGATCTGGTTGTTGGTCTTAGTGAACCATTAGTCTTTGAGACTCATATATAGACATATAGGTGTTCATTTGATGAGCACTGAATGACTCACCAGAATATTTCTAATAGAAGGTACACATACGTTAATAGAAATTTTCTCGAGTCGAGTACCATAGTGATCTTTTGACTTAAGATACCACTATGAATGTATTAGTTATCCTCCACACTTTGATGACAGTCAAGTCAACGATATTCTTAAATCATAACTTTGTCTGTCTGTTAGATGTGGAATAATTCTCTTGAATCATGTGATATATATAGAGATGATCCATCAGTCTCGTGTATGAGATTTAGGCATATACTTCATAATACTCGAAATCCTTAGCCATAATATACTACGAAATTATTACAGTATTTGTGCAAAGAATCACGATTATATGTCGCGATATATAGATTTGTATATGATGAAGATTTGATGTTCGATTGATATCTCCGGTACAATTCGAATGACCTATGACAAATAATTATACGTATGCGATGACCTCGACTTGTATGGTTCAACGTGGTTATATGTGATCACCATAATTTATGAATGGGTGAATTACATACACGAAATTTTATTTTCGTGACAGATATACTTGAACCTACAAAGTCTAACTGATAAAGTATATTCGTAGAGCACTGTAATTAATTACGAATAATTTGATTATTCGTAATGTTACACATGTGAGGGTATTTTTATAACTAATTTGTATATGTATATGATACATAATTTGATTAGATACAATTTAGGTCTAATTCAAATTTGACATATGAAAATATGATAATTATTAAATTAATTAAAGAATATTCTTTTCCTAAAGCTTATATGATAAGCTTGTAGGCGTGTCAAATTTGTGTCCATATATTTGGCTAATTTTTAGCCATATTTATAAAGTGTTATAAAGATTGAAATGACAAAAATACCCATGTAGTATATAAACTACTACATTTGGCTACAACGTGATTTTGAGCTTGGAATTTTGCTTTCTTCTTAGTTCCCACGTGAGCTATGAAACAGGGCTTTGGCAAAATTTTCAAATCATCAAATTGGGATCATATGAGTATGAAATATTAGGAGCAAATTCAAAGACTACAATTTAAAAATTAAGGTAATCTTTTATAGTCTTTAAATTTTATGAAATTCATTTTTTAATTCCCAAAATTTAAATTATATATGGTATAATTTATGTCTTCTTCAATTGATGATTTTGGATTGAAATTTTTTCCTAAGAGAGAAACCCTAAGTTGCATGTGTAAATTAATTTGGCTAATTAGTGTAATTAGACCTAATTAAGGTATAAGATATAATTTTCATTCTAGAGTTACTTAAGTCCAATGGGTAGGTTGAAGCAGCCAATAAGACCATAAAGAACAATTTAAAGGCCAAGCTCAAGGCATGCAAGGGCTTATGGGTGAAGAAGTTGTCAGACGTTATGAGGGCATATTGAACCATGTGTAATGACTCAATAGGCAAAACCTCATTTTCTCTGGCATATAGATGTGAAGCAGTAGTACCGACGGAGATCAAGATGAATTGGTATTTCAACAAGGAGTATAATGAGGATATTATCAGGCATAGTTTGGATATAGTGGAGGATTAGAGAGAGGTCGACACTCAGGGTAGCAACCTACCAGTATAGGGTGGGCCGCTTCTATAATAAAAGAGTTCGGGTATGAGTATTTCATCCTAAGGACTTAGTTTTAAGGCGAGTTACCCTGAACATGAAAAAATCAGAAGAAGACTCTTTTGGGCGAAGTGGGAAGGGCCCTACAAAGTGACAGAGGTCATCAGGCCCGGTACCAATTATCTGGAATACCTGGATGGGAACAGGCTCAAGAAGCCATGGAATGTAGAGATGCTAACGAAATACTACCTAGCCTTTCTTAGAAAGTCCTACAAAGAGTTGTAAGATGGACAATTATTTT
This sequence comes from Zanthoxylum bungeanum, assembly GCA_019454045.1. Lineage (NCBI taxonomy): Eukaryota > Viridiplantae > Streptophyta > Magnoliopsida > Sapindales > Rutaceae > Zanthoxylum > Zanthoxylum bungeanum. The sequence continues at coordinate 40,785 of SKCR01032800.1, read as the reverse complement.
CTGAAATGTAAATAAAGCTTTCCTATTTATAATAAAAAATTATATTCATACACACTTGTTAATTATTATAGTGGAAAATAATTGTTTGCTATTTTGGAAAATTATTTTTATGATTGGGAAGTTTTCGGTTGCCAAATGTATGAATCACGATGCGGGAAACGTGCACCCAGTGGAACAAATGTCGTGGCTCGTGACATAGTAATCATAACCCTAGTGGATTTACGTCCTTAGCAACAGCAAAAGGTGAAACACACAATGTGGAAATTAACCCTATGTGGTACTCACAAAATAAGTGCCACGGGTTGGAATAAAAGTACCATGTGATTTTTCACCTTCAAAGACAAGACAACGCCTATAGTGGTTTTATGCCTCAGGGGTGACTGTGACCTTTGAAGATGAACTGCATAGCACGTACGATTAGAGGGCCTCCGTAGTGATTGTATGTTCGGGGTGATAATAGCACGGGGAGGAAAAATACCCCATGGCGTTTGACGCCCCCTGTTAAGACATATAGCATGAAAGGTTGGAGGACCTCCATGATGATTGTATCCTCGAGATAACCATAGCAAGTGTGGTCGGAGGGCTCATATGGCATTTGGCGTCCCTTTTTAAGATACATAGCAAGGGAATGGCCCACGGGCCTCCGTGATGATTATAGCCTAGGGGTTTGCATAGCATGATAAGGGATGATTTCCTCATAGTGTTTGCCACCCCTTTCTTAGATCCATAGCCCGGGGTAATAGAGGTCTTCGGGAAATTGAATTGGGAGGTACATAGCATGGAAAATTAGAATGCCTATGTGACGATTGTAGCCTCAGGATCTGCATAGTATGGGATGGATAATACCCCCATGGAGTTTTCCACCCCATTATAGGATTCATAGCCCGAGGTTAACAGATGTCCCATGGCCAATTGGATCATAAGTGTTGGGATTTATATCATAGAGCTTCATGTATTGTAAACGAAATTGATTATTGTAATAATAATAAATGCATTATTCATTTTATCAAAGTTGTTTGATTTATATCGTATATTGTCCAATTGTCTTGTTTACCTTGATTACTATTGTACCTTCAGACTTAGTGTATGTTTGATGCACAAGAGGGTTTATGTCTGAAGTTAGTAATCTAAATAGTCCATAGGGAGCAAACAAATAGGGTACTTTGTTTGTGGTTTATCTATAGCTGTGGTAAATTCTATACTTTTATGACAACCTTGATCCGGGATCGTTCATGTAGTGACATGGGAGTGGGGGCACCTTGTATGATGAGACCATGTAGGACTGGACTCAGATAAATTTGAATTTCTTTTAATATTCGTTAACCGAACAAATTTATTTTATCTAATAGATGATCATATATGGATTTGATCTTAATCCTGAGTGTACTACAAACACCTGCATGACAGACTATGTCCTTTGATTTACTATGGTGAGGTTGGTGTTGCATTCCCGGCCAACAACTATGTATTTTGGGGATATGGTTTGGTGTGTAGATGGGATCATTTTACATAGATATGGAATTCAATCCTTCTTACGATAAGCAGATGAATATCTCTTTTAAGAGTTGATTCGGGACTTGAACAATTTGAGCGCTCAACTTTTCTATTACGAATAAAAAGTTTTATATTCATAATTATTATGAATTAATTGTTCATTATAGAATCAATGGTGCTTAACGGACTTATGACACGGCTCTATTTATGAGATATTCGTGAAGGGTTTTATCCATATGTAATGACTATATTGATGGACACCGAAGTTGTTCGGTTTTATTTAATCCATCTACGATAACGGGAGTTCAACTTCGAGTTTTTAGTGGAATAACGCGAAGTTAATAATTCGTAATATTTGATTAAAGAGTTTAATTAATATTTCAGAATTATTAGAGCTCGGAACCGTAGGTCCATTTGGTCCCCGTGCTAGCTCGATTAACTATAGCAAACCTAATATAATTAGATTGTCTATTTATATGCTCACGTTATATTTATTTATATATTATTAATGAGATTAATAATATTTATTGTCACAAATGAAAACTATGTTAAATTAGTTTAACTTAATGTTTTCTAGAATTCTTTTATTATGAGATAATCAAGTTAATAATAATTATGAGATAATTACTACAACATAATTGAAGGTAAATAAATCATTATTAAGATATTGATTTTTATTTACCATTGGAGACAAAGCCATATGGCTTACCATGTCATCCAATCAATTATGTCTATTAGGTGGCTTGGATACACCTAATATATTTGTCATTAGCTAATGCATTTTACGCTTTGGTATGACCTCTACATTTATGTGTTTGTCATTGAAAGAAATCATTGAATGCTTAATGACAAAGTCATTGTCTTTAACTTATAATTTCTTATGCTTTGGTATGGCATTAACATTTTTGTGTTGGTCGTTGCAAGAAAGCATTAGATGCTTAATGACAAGGTTAGTTGGCTTTTGTAAGAGAATATAATCTCTACCATTTCTCTCACTTCTAAGGTTAACACTTTGCATTCATTCACACAATTGTTGTGAGAAAGAATTTTGAGAAAATAGAGAGAGTTCTAGCATTCACAAGTGTTGTGAAATTCCTAAAGCCAAACACCTTTGTGACATCTTAAATCTCTAAATAGTTTAGAGGTTTAATCTTTGTGAGTGAAGCCCACACTTCGGTTTGTTGGTTTCTAGTCATAGTTCGGAAGATATAGTGGTTGATCCAAGTGTTGGACATCAAAAGGATTGATCTTGGCTACTACAACAAGGGAGAAGGCAAAGAAAATTTTAAAGATCCATACCGGAGCCGGTGCCACCACAAGCAACTTCTGCCGCGCTAAGGAAAGTCGTTTCCTATAATTGGCATCGAGAGCTTAAGGTTGAAAAGTTTTCTAAACCCTTCTCATTTTAATTTTAATAATTTATATGAGATATGGATTATTAAAAATGCATTTTGTGATGAGTAGGCACAATTAGATTCATGAGATGAATGTTTTTTTTAATGTTCATGTGATGAATGTTTACTTTGATTCATGTGATGAATGTATTACATTGATCGTTAATTTTTCTAGCTCTTGTTTTTTTAGCATTGGAAATGTAAGACCATAAGGTCATTTTCTTTGAAATGTTGTTAGTTTATTTCCTTTGTAACAAGTTCATTATATAACCCTATTTGTAACTTTGAGGAGTCGATGCCGCGAAGGACTCATTACGAACCTATTCCGCGAAGAACTCAATAACATACCATGGAGCAAGCTTTGAAGACAAATGGATGCCTTGGATTTATTGTACTAATTTGATTACTATAGAAAAATAAGAGCCTAATTAACGTAATTTATGGATATATGTAAAACTATGTTCTGTTACGAGTCCTTAGAAAAAACAGGGACCAAAACAGAGTCCGGAAGCTCCGGAACGGAGTAAATGAAGTTCTAGTGTTCAGACAGGCGTTCGAACGCAACACGAACGAAACTCCACTGCCTGAAAATGTTCGAACGCCCGTCAAATGCCACACAAACATTTTCAGCCCAGACCTGGGAATATATGTATGTTTTAAATTGTTTATTAACATATCATATAACCTAGGGTGCCTACTCTTGCATTTTCATATGCCATAACATATAGACATGCATGATATTCAAGTCATAAATATGATTTTATGTAAATTTAAAAGTTAAATAAGAATATAAGATGCATGTAAACTGATTAATAAGATTAATTGGTTTAAAGGTTTAAAAATTACGAATTCAAGTTTTAGAAACAAATGGACCATATGAGTACATTATTTTCCTTGGTATATCGGATGGAAACCCAGACGTAAATTCCATAGCAGGTTCCGAATGGACAGTAATATGGTCTGCACTCGGGATACAATACCACGTACCTTTGGAATAAATAATGTGCTTTTATCGATTAAATGGTTTAATGATATTTGATCCGTTCGTTGAATTCTAAATTTTAAAACCTATAAGTGGACTACTATTTTAAGAGTTAAAATTGATTAGATCACTATAACAACTTGATTAAATAAGTTTAATTAAGTTAATTCATTAGTGTAGACTAATCGGTATTAGTGAATAAAATTTTAAGAGTTAAAATTGGTTAGATCACTAAATCATCAACTAGTATTAATTAAGGTTATGACTTTAGCCAAGCATAATCTAAGATTCATAAAATTCTAACGAGATAGAAACCTTACACTTTTTAATAGTGAGTGGGAGAGGGGTATACCACAATATGTCTCGCGATCTCCATTGTTATCCAGAAACGTGAGATTCAATAGGCACCTCGAGACAGCTTTACTTTCGTCCCCCTACGGATGGTGTCCATTTTGGGTCAATATCAGGTTTGGATTCTGAAAGGATAGAGACTCTAGATGTATTTGGTGATTTGACCAACTCTACGGTGGCACTTCACTAATTAAGTCCAAGGGTTCCGAAATAATGGGTCACACTCACAAATGAATGATTAAGTTGTTAATCGAAGCTTCATTGATCAAAATAACGGTAGTTGATTAATATAGGAATAAGAGTTATTTCAGATATATTAATCAATTGATAATGTCTCAATCTATCATGCGAATACTTGACCTACCCTACGGCGACACTTATTTGTGGGATGATAGATAATTGTGGCATAGTAATTCTTTTTGGTTTCTAATTCGTTATACACTGATCATGCATCATGTTTAATTTTATGCCTAAATATTTGACAATTTTAATAAGCGACGAATGAATTTTGAATGCGCGTTTATTATTATTTTAGCCATGACATCTGCAATAATCTCCATTCTCAAACAACAAGAAAAATTAACCGGGGATAATTATGTTAAATGGAAAAGTGACATGAATGCTATATTGGTCTGCGAAGACCTTAAATTTGTCCTTATGGAGGAATGTCTTCCTAAGCCAGCACCAAATGCTGGCAGAGCTGCACGAAATGCCTATAATAATTTGATTAAAGCTGATGAGAAAGCCCATAGCTATTTGATAGCATCCATGTCTGAGGTTCTTGCTGTACAGCATGAGCCCATGGCGACAGCATCAATGATTATACAGTCATTACAGAACATGTTTGGGCAACCTTCAGACCGGCAACAACATGAGGCAATAATCTATGTATTGACCGCTAGAATGAAGGAAGGCACATCAGTCTGAAACCATGTCTTAAAGATGATGTCTCATCTTAATATGGCCGAAACCCATGGTACACGTATCAATATGCAAAGCCAGGAATGATCATTGAAACCCTTCCGAAGAGTTTCCTGCAGTTTAAAAGCAAATGTTCTATGAATAAGTTGACTTTTACGTTGACTGAACTGCTAAATGAGCTCACCAATTACGAGTCCGTTATGAATGGTCCTCGTAGGTCCAATGCCGAGGTAAATGTTGCCGAATCTTCTAAATCTGTAAAGAATAAGAAGAAAGGCAATTGGAAGGCAAAGGAAAAACCAATGAAAAAGAAGAACAACAAAAGCTCCAAATGAACCAATCCCAAGGAAAATTTTTCCACTGTGAACAACAAGGGCATTGGAAAAGGAATTGTTCGAAATACCTTGCAGAGCTTAAAGATAAGAAGAATACAGGTAAATATGATTTACTTTTCATTGAGTCTCTTTTGGTGGAGGATGATAAATCCATAAGAATTGTTGATTATGGTGCCTCTAACCATGTTTGATGCTCTTTGCAGCTACTTGACTCATGGATGCAATTTTAGCAAAAGCAGTGGGAGATTCCAAGTTAAACTTTAATAATAGTTATTTATGTTTAAATAGTGTACTATATATTCCTGTTTTCGCAGGAATTTGATTTCTGTAACAAAACTTATGGAATGTGGTTTTTCTATTTCATTTAATAATAAGTCAGTTATTATTAGTAGAAATGGATTAAAGATATGTACAGGAAACTCCGAAAATAATCTATATGTATTAAGGCCGTTAATTCATGAATCACTGCTTAATACTGAAATATTTAAGATTGAAAAATCTAAAACTAAACGGCAAAAGATTTCTCATGATGATACCTATTTATGGCACCTTAGACTTGGTCACATTAACCTTGACCAGATAGATAGACTAATTAAGAACGGAGTTTTAAATCAGTTAAAACTCGGTACTTTACCTGTCTGCGAATCCTGTCTAGAAGGAAAAATGACTAAGAGACCTTTTACTGGAAAAGGGATAAGAGCCAAAGAAACAATTGAGTTAATACATTCAGACATTTGCGGACCGATGAATGTAAAAGCTTGAGGTGGTTTTGAATACTTCATCACTTTCATTGACGATTATTCCAAATATGGGTATGTTTACCTAATGCAGCACAAGTCAGATACATTTGAAAAGTTCAAAGAGTATCATGCTGAGGTTGAGAACCAGTTAGGTAAAAGCATGAAAATTCTACGATTAGATTGTTGAGGAGAATACCTTGAAAGAGATTTTGAGTAATTCTTAGTCGAACGTGGAATTGTTTCACAGCTCACAGCACCTGGAACACCACAAAAAAAATGGTGTTGTAGAAAAGAGAAATCGGACCCTACTAGACATGATGAGATCAATGTTTAGTTATAGCACTCTACCTAGTTCATTCTGGGGGTATGCATTACAAACTGCAATGTATATCCTGAATGTAGTTCATTCTAAGTCTGTTCCTAAGACTCCCTTAGAGTTATGGAATTGTCATAAAGCTAGTTTGCGACATTTCCGCATATGGGGGTGTCTAGCACATGTGCTAAAGAACAAGACTATTAAGTTGGAACCACCTTGAGGAGGACTATATGAGAGAGTTCAAACCTCGAAGTAAAGTGTTACTTGAGGAGTTACTTGCTGGTACGACCAGTACACCATTGTCAAATGTTGACAAAGACATTACACCTTCAATATCTGAAAGTCAGATGCAAGTTTATCAGGATACCATAACACCTAGACGTAGTGGGAGGGTTGTAAGACAACCTGAATGCTATCTAGGAAATGGTGAGGTGTAAGTTGTTGCATCTTGTGATGGTATAGATGATCCATTGACCTATCGTAGTGCAATGGTAGATACTAATAAAAAGGAATGGCTCAAAGCAATGAACCTCGAGATGGAGTCTATGTACTCCAACTCAGTCTGGGAACTTGTAGACCAACCTGATAGAGTAAAACACATAGGTTGCAAGTGGATCTACAAGATAAAAAGGAATATATGGGAAAGTACAGACTTTCAAGGCTAGGCTAGTGGCAAAGGATTATACCTAAAAGAATAGAGTTGACTATGAATAAACTTTCTCGCCAGTAGTTATGCTTAAATCCATCAGGATTCTTCTTTCCATTTCCACATATTATGACTATGAGATTTGGCAAATGGACGTCAAGACTGCATTCTTGAATGGCAATCTTGATAAGAGTATCTATATGGTACAACCAGAGGGGTTCATTACCCAAGGTCAAGAGCAAATAGTTTGCAAGTTGCAAAGGTCTATTTATGGACTTAAACAAGCAACTAGATCTTGGAATATAAGGTTTGATTCTAGGATCAAGTCTTATAACTTTGAGCAGAATATCGATGAGACTTGTGTCTACAAGCACAACATTGATGGGAAGGTGGTTTTCCTTGTGTTATATGTTGATGATATTTTACTCATTGGGAATGATGTAAAGATATTATCGGACGTGAAAATCTGGCTAGCTAACCAATTCCAAATGAAAGATTTGGGAGAGGAAAGTTATGTACTTGGGATCCAAATCATTCGAGATCGCAAGAAGTGACTGTTAGCAATGTCTCGAGCAACCTATATCGACAAGATTCTTGTGCGATTTGGTATGCAGAATTCCAAGAAAGGTAATTTACCTTTCAGGCATGGAATTCATTTGTCTAAGGCACAGTCTCCTAAGACGCCTCAAGGAGTTGAGAAGATGAGACAGATACCATATGCTTCAGCAGCTGGAAGTCTTATGTATGCTATGTTATACACGAGATCGGACATCTTTTTTGCAGTGGGAGTAGTCAAAAGGTTTCAATCCAACCCAGGATTAGATCATTTGGTAGCGGTGAAATATATTCTCAAGTATCTTCGGAGAACGAGAAATTATATGCTAGTATATACAAGTCAGGATATGATTCTGAGAGGATATACTGACTCTGATTTTCAGACGGATGTCGATTCTAGGAAATCAACATCTGGATCAGTGTTCACCCTAGGTGGTGGGGATATAGTATGGAGGAGCATAAAGTAATCTTGTATTGCTGACTCCACCATGGAGGCTTAATATGTAGCAGCTTGTGAAACAGCTAAAGAAGCAGTCTGGCTCTGTAAGTTCTTGACAGATCTGGAAGTTGTTCCAGATATGGATAAACCACTCACACTTTATTGCGATAATAGTGGTGCAGTGGCGAACTCCAAAGAACCAAGAAGCCACAAGAGGGGTAAGCATATTGAGAGGAAATATCACATGATCAGGGAGATAGTGCAGAGAGGAGATGTCGCTGTCACACAGATTCCATCCGTAGATAACCTGGCTGATCCGTTTACAAAGACCTTATCGGCTAAAGTGTTTGAAGGTCACCTAAAGGGTTTAGGATTACATGACATGTCCCATTTGCTCTAGTCCAAGTGGGAGATTGTGGAGATTTATGTCCTAGAGCTTCATGTATTGTAAATGGAATTGATTATTGTAATAATAATAAATGCAATATTCATTTTATCAAAGTTGTTTGATTTATATCGCATATTATCCAATTGTCTTGTTTACATTGATTACTATTGTACCTTCAGACTTAGTGTATGTTTGACGCATAAGAGGGTTTATGTCTGAAGTTAGTAATCTAAATAGTCCATAGGGAGCAAACAAAGAGGATACTTTGTTTGTGGTTTATCTATAGCTGCGGTCCATTCTATACTTGTATGACGACCTTGATCCGGGATCATTCAAGTAGTGACATGGGAGTGAAGGCACCTTTTATGATGAGATCATATAGGACTCGACTCAGATAAATATGAATTTCTTTTAATATCCGTTAACTGAAGAAATTCATTTTATCTAATAGATGGTCATATATGGATTCGATCTTAATCCTGAGTATACTACGAACTCATGCATGACATGTTATGTCCTTTGATTTACTATGGTGAGGTTGGTGTTGCATTCCCGGCCAATAACTATGTATTTTGGGGATATGGTTTGGTGTGTAGCTGGGAACATTTTATATAGATATGTAATTCACTCATTCTTACGAGAAGCAGATGAATATCTCTTTTAAGAGTTAATTCGGGACTTGAACAATTTGAGCGCTCAACTTTTCTATTACGAATAGAAAGTTTTATATTCATAATTGTTATGAATTAATTGTTCATTATAGAATCAATGGTGCTTAAGAGACAAAATATTTAAAGGGGTTTAACGGACTTATGACTCGGCTCTATTTATGAGATATTCGTGAAGGGCTATATCTATATGTAATGACTATATCAATGGACACCGAATTTGTTCGGTTTTATTTAATCCATCTACGGTAACGGGAGTTCAACTTCGAGTTTTTAGTGGAATAATGCGGAGTTAATAATTCGTAATATTTGATTAAAGAGTTTAATTAATATTTCGGAATTATTAGAGCTCGGAACTGTAGGTCCATTTGGTCCCCGTGCTAGCTCGAGTAACTGTAGCAAACCTAATATAATTAGATTGTCTAATTATATGCTCACATAATATTTATTTATATATTATTAATGAGATTAATAATATTTATTGTCACAAATGAAAACTATGTTAAATTAGTTTAACTTAATATTTTCTAGAATTCTTTGATTATGAGATAATCAAGTCTTGATTATGAGATAATCAAGTTAGTAATAATTATAAGATAATTACTATAACATAATTGAAGGTAAATAAATCATTATTAAGATATTGATTTTTATTTACCATTGGGGACAAAGCCATATGACTTACCATGTCATCCAAGCAATTATATCTATTAGGTGGCTTGGATACACCTAATATATTTGTCATTAGCTAATGCATTTTATGCTTTGGTATGGCCTCTACATTTATGTGTTTGCCATTGAAAAAAAATATTGAATGCTTAATGACAAAGTTCTTGTCTTTAACTTATCATTTCTTAAGCTTTGGTATGGCATTCGTATTTTTGTGTTGGCCATTGCAAGAAAGCATTAGATGCTTAATGACAAGGTTAGTTGGCTTGTGTAAGAGAATATAATCTCTATCATTTCTCTCGCTTCTAAGATTAACACTTTGCATTCATTCACACAATTGTTGTGAGAAAGAATTTTGAGAAAATAGAGAGAGTTCTAGCATTCACAAGTGTTGTGAAATTCCTAAAGCCAAACACCTTTGTGACATCTTAAATCTCTAAACAGTTTAGAGGTTTAATCTTTGTGAGTGAAGTTCACACTTCGGTTTGTTGGTTTCGAGTCATAGTTCGGAAGATCGAGTGGTTGATCCAAGTGTTGGACATCAAAAGGATTGATCTTGGCTACTACAACAAGGGAGAAGACAAAGAAAATTTTAAAGATCCATACCGGAGCCGGTGCCACCATAAACAACTTCCACCGTACAAAGGAAAGTCGTTTCCTACAATAAGTACATAGCTTATGGAGGAGGAATGCTCACATGACGATTGCAACCTGAGTGGCCCTGGGTGGTACACCACATCAATGACCTTGTTGTTTTGAGAAGTTCATGGTGGGATGCTGCTTCTGTTACTTTATTTTTTTGGGTGGTACAATCTGAGTTATATGTCACCCATGTGGTCTTATCATTTTGTCTTAACAATAGCACGAAGTGGAACGCCACTGATGTCATTTTTTATTAGATGGCCTGAGGTTGAAATATTTTCCTTTTGAGGTATTTTGATCGAAATAGGCTCGAGGTCAGAATATTTCCCCTGAGACCCTATAGTGTTGATAGCACGAGAATGGATCATTCCCTCATGGCCTAGTATTGTAATGGCTCAGGGTCAGAATATTTCCCCTGAGGCTTTGTAGTGTTGATGGCATAAGGAATGATCATTCCCTCGTGGCCTAGTCTTGTAATGACTCGGGGTTGGAATACTCCCTCAATGCCTTGTTGTGTTGATAGAACGAGGAGGGATCATTCCATTGTCACTCAGTATAGTAATGGTTTGGGGTCGAATACTCCATTGAATCCATGTTGTGTTGATGGCACGAGGAAGGATCATTCCCACGTGACCAATTATTATAATGGCTCGAGGTCAGAATATTTCCATCGAGACCTCGTTGTTTTGACGCGGTACGATGTGTGATCATTCCATCATAGCTTAGTATTATAATGGTTTCGGCTTGGGTCGGAATATCTCCCACAAGGCCTCGTTGTTATTGGCATGAGGAGGGATATATTCCCTCATAGTCAAGTGTGTGTGAAAAGACTCGGGGTCGAAATACCTCACCCCAGGCCTCGTTATGTAGATGTCACAGGGAATGTATATTCCCTCGTGGCCAAATGTTGTGCGGCTAAGGGTTGGAAGTTTTACCCAGAGCCGACTTTTGTGATTGGCACAGAGAGTGGGATTTTCCCTTATGTCTCAGTCTATCCGAGCAGCCTGGGGAAAAAAACTGTTATTCTTCCCAGAGATTTTAGTTAAATACAAGACAACACCGGTTCAGGTTGGGTTTAAGTGAGTTGGACGGATCAGGCACTTCAGATCATAGCCTTTGGGGAAAAGGAATTTGATTGCTGAAATTTGTCAAAGTGTTGATTAAAGCCTCGGTATATCAAGTTTGGAATTCATGTGTGTGGACAACAGAACTTGGGCGACGCTGTTCTAGGCTCGCGGCCTAGTTGGGAGTACGAAATAACATGGAGTCGCCACCCGGTGTGAACCGGGAAAATGTGATTTAAGGCCGCACTCACCCCTCGCAAGGGAAGACCTCAAACCGTTGGGTTCGGAATGGTCCCTTACTTATGTCACTTGTAATGAAAGGATTTGTGTAATAATTTAATCAGGCCTAAGTAACACTTATTTCCAAGAGTATCATGCTTCTAACTCTACATGCAGGGAATTAGTCATCACAACATGCAACATCACATGGCAATCTCATGAACATTTCTCGATCATATGATATGGAAAACTAAGAACAACCTAATCATGCTTGAGTACTATCTCATGAACCTATTAACCGAATAACATGCTAACAACCTAATCATGCTTGAATATCATCCCAAGAACACATAGAATGGATAAATGTAGGAATACAAATAATATGATTGGCTACATAATACAAGAAAGACCAACCAAGAGGAAATTATGCATGAATATGATAAGACAGACTCAGTTCAGTGTGTGCGCGTTCGTGTAGCGTTCGTAAACGCGTTCGAACGGTAAACAGAAGGTTCGCGTTCGTGTGGCGTTTGATAACGCGTTCGAACGGAAATGAAACAGAATGCTCACGTTCGTATGGCGTTTGTTAACGCGTTCGAACGGAAATGAAACAGAATGCTCACGTTCGTATGGCATTTGTTAACGCGTTCGAACGGAAATGAGACCTGATGCATGATAAGGTAAAATACATACGCGTTCAAGTTGCGTTCGTAAACGTGTTCGAACGGGAACAGACCTGATGCATGAAATGGGACGCAATACATAAACAACAAAATAAAGGGGTGCGGCGAAGTACTGCCGTAAAGGTGGCCTTTTGGGGCTCTTGATCTCTCAAAGAGAGGACCTTTAGACCAACATACTAAGCCCATGCGCGTCACATCACAACACATGAAATAAAGACAACAAAAGTGTAGGACTTCGTATGCCCAATTGAACGTACATTCAACCCAAACACACTTCGTCCGGCGCGGCGAAGTAGTGTCACAAAGGTGGCCTTTTAGGCTCTTCGTCTCTCAGATAGAGGACATTTGGACTAACTCACTAAGCCCATGCACTTGTTTGAACCATGCATAAAAAGATAAAGACAATAATATCAAACTAAGTATGTCTGATTGAACGTATCTTGCATCCAACCGAACACACATCAACCGGCGCGGCAAAGCATCGTGGTAAAGGGCTTTAACCCCTCCCCATAGGGGTTTTTTCATTCCACTTACTAAGCCCATGCGCTCGATTGAATCATGCATAAATAAACAACATACAGAATTCAAGTGACGAAAAATAAACAAAAGCAACACAAAACAAAAGAGGGTGCCGTTTACTCAAGCGGTACGTGGAGTTGTGTCCCAAGTACAGACCGCACTACCGTCCATTCGGATTCGGCTACGGAATTTACGTCTTGGTTTCCATCCTATATACCACAAGAGACGACACTCTTCCATTCATCCAATACCCACAACACACATCATACACAAACAAGTAAAATACAATCAAAATAAATAACAAATATCAAATAAAGATGAGTGTGAAAAGTACCCTCAGGTCTAACCTTTTAAGCCGTCTCCCGGGCTCGCGTTTCACCAAGATCGGAAGGGGTAAAGCTCCGCAACTTTTCTGGTTCACTGGTTTGCCTTTTCCTTCGTTGTTTTGCCGCTCAAGCTACTGTTTCGAGTCCGTTTTGCTGCTGTTTCCTTGTGGTTTCGCTGCCGTTTCCTCTGTATTCTTTTGCTTACTGTTTTTGGGTGTGTTCTTCCTGTAATTTTCCTGTGTGTTGTGTATCTTATGTGTATGAGCTAGCTAGGGTTGAGAAGGTTGGTGAAGGGTTCTTTTTATAGGCAAAGGGTTAGGCTTGACAAGGAAATGGAATTGATTTGGTGTTCGATAAGGGAAGTCAAAGATTGAGGGGGGACAAACCTTGGCTAGATAGAGAAGGTTGAATATTTGATTGGCTTGGTTTAGGAATACAATATTTTAAGTTTGGGAATAATATATTGGTTGATTGATTTTAACTTGGTATGATTATATTTGATTGGTTTAGATTAGGTAAATGGTTTAAATATTTTATTTAATTGACTTTTAATTTAATTAATATTTGATTTAATTAGGATGTGTCTTATGGGCTTGGTGGGCTAATTGGGCTTGGGTTGAGGCTAGCAGCAAAACCAGAATTATCGACACCGTTCGAATGCTTCCTCGAACGCGACACGAACGCCCGCAATCTGTTTTCCGTTCGAACGCATACACGAACGCAGCACGAACGAAAACAGTGAACCTTGTTTATTCTGAATTTCCCCTTCCGATATCCGTTTCCCGCGGCTTCCGTGACTCAAAAGGTAGTGCCTCCAAATGAGACTCATCATCGGGTTTCACATGCAAAAATACAATGCCTACAATGTGATTAAGTCATTTTGCCTATCATATTAAAGAAAGGAACATCATCTGGTCAGTTGTTGGGACTGGACCCATTAGTTGATAGGGGTCGTTGTTAATTTGTCCTTAAAAAGGGACAAATTCCTAAATGTTGGGTTAGGCCTTGTCATGTAAGATCGGTGTGTTATTTGATTGGGTCATTGATAGAATTGGTTTTTTTATTTGATCGGGTCATTAATGGAATCAGTTTTGTTATTCGATCGGGTCATTTATTAAGACTGGACCCATTGATTGGTCAAGCTCGTTGTTAATTTGTATTTACAAATGAAAATTTTTATAAGTATTGAAAGGAGGTGCCCTAAATAGGGGCTTAGCTCAATGTGTGCATGTAGGTATGCACAATAAAAATAAATAAAGACGAAGTGCAAAAAGAAAATTTTATTGATTTGTACTAAGTTATTACATTATGTTGCCCCCTTTGGGTTTCCACTCTATGAGGGGTCGGTTACAATCTCGGTGGAGGCATGAGCACTATCAATCTCAGGCTAGGGCAGTATATGAGCCTCTTTAGGAGATGGTGACACAATGGAGATGGGGACCGGGTCTGGGATCACCGGGGGCACCTCAGATGTCACCTGAGCATGGACCTATTAATCATTTTCCTCGCCTTTGAAGATTCTGAGCATGTGGTGGAGTTCGTTCAGACCTAAATAGGGTAATTTTTTGGCGATCAAGTCCACCGGCTTCTCCAGGCCCTCGATCAAGAAGTCGATGTGCGCCTTATTTATGCGCTCATTGACCTGGGCCTTCAGGGTGGCCAGCTCCCCCTGAAGATTATTCACTTCACAGGTTGGGAAGCAACCAAAGCCCAGACGTCATCAAGCTCATTCTTGGTGACATTATTGGCCCATCACACAGCATCAACATCAGTTTCCTTGTCATCCAAGGTCGTTTAAAACTCATGCTCTTTATGGGTCAGCTCCCACAACAGCTTTTGGGCTTGACCCCCCTCCTCTACAGTGTTGGTCAGCATATCCATGTTAGTGGACATCAAGTAGGCTATGTGCACAAAAGATAGCTTAGGTTAGTAATAAAGTCCATCGGTATGTAAAACAAAATCGGGCACAGGTTTGTTAACTTTTGGAGGAAGTCACCAACCTTGTTGATAGCGTCAGCCATGGAGATGTTCTCAAATGTCATGGGCTCTTCCAAAGTGACCGCCCTCGCCATGAAATTGAAGGTAGGTAGAATGTGGCACCTATTGAGGAACAGGGGCCATCGAGGCATTCCTCTTTGATTGAACAGTGTTCCTGATGGACAATTCTTCCTCCAGGCCGACCTCAACCACCTCTGATTCGATCCGGTGGGTGTGTCTTTTTGAAGTCGTGGGGTTGGAGGTTGACATACTCATAAAGTGGTTCTTTACTCCAAAGTATACAAGTGTCGAAGTAATAAAATAATCTGGTGAGTCCGGGGTCGATCCACATATAATAAATTTTGTAAAATAAAATAACAAATCGAGTAATAAAATAAAAAGGTTGAATTGATTGAAGTGATGGATAATTTTAAATTGGACTGTAATTATAAAATAAAATATTGGGGTTAGGGAATCCACTTTTGGTATTTCAAATCTAAAATAATTTTTACTTTTTCATAAAATATAAATTATAATTGTAATAATAAAATAAAATGATGGGACTAAGGGATCCATTCTTGGTATTTCAAATATAAAATAATTTTTACTTTTCGTAAAATATAAATTATAATTATTTCCCAGTTAACTTATTTCGTGATTATCAGGTATTAATTATGCCAACACATGCAATTCGTCTTATCTATAATTAGTCTATGTCAAGGTACTAAAGTATGCCAAAACATATGAAACCATGCATAAAAGGTTGTAACAAGGTCTGTCAATAATTAATCAAGATTTTTAATAGTCTACTCTCTCACGGTTATGTGATTCAAGTATTATATGTGCTAATTATAGACTATCTACAGCTAGTCAATAGTCCTAAATAAATTGAAAAGAGCTCAAATTTTATTTGGAAAATAATCACAATATATATATATATATATATATATAAATTATCTATATTTTAATACCAAGAGTTTCATCATTTATCCTAGCAGGATTAAAATTAACTACTCATGAAAACACTCATAATTTTTATGAATGAAAGAAAAAAAAATTATAACAAAAACTGAAAAATAAAACACATAAGAATTGAGACTCCACAAATTCTTCAGAACAGAATTATATAGAGAGCTACGTAAATGAGGTGCTAAGCACCACAATTTATAGAGGTGCTCAACACTTATATTCAATATTTTTTCATGTAACTTGTAAAAGTTGCATGAAAAAGCCTTGCAAGTGGACAATTGCTCATTTGAAAATGTCATAATCCACCAATTTACATTATAAAATGGGCTATGCATCAATCAATCACCAAATTTGCATTATTCAATTTTATGCATTATTCATCTTTATGTATTATTCCACCAACATTATTCATTATTCAATGGTCATGCATTATTTGAAAATAGTGGTGTGATGGTGTAGCCACTTCCATGATCAATAAAATCATACAGTATTTATATGAATCACGTTCAATTTATTTCTGCTTGCTCAGTTAATGGCTCTATTTAACTCGATGATTTGCTGCTGTGTGATGTGTGATGGATTGAGTTGAGCATCCAAAGTAGTGTTTTATTTATATAAGAATTAAAAAATTAAAAAAATATATATAAAACATAAATTTAATTATTATTTTACAAACATGCTAATTTAGGAGGATTAATGAAACTATAAGTGTAAAATGATAATTTTCCTTTTAATAAATGTATATTTTTTAGTGTTCATCAAGGTGATGCTGGAGCAGATCGGGAGCTTTGTGAATGTCGCCCACCTTGTGCTCGCCTCTTGCTTGATGCATCAGCCTCAAAAGGAGATTGTCTTTTGTGATTCATTTCTGCATAGAAAAGCACAAGCTAGAAGATGTTATTGGGTCACATGAAAAACAAGAACAGTGAAATGATAAAGCAAGCACATGAGAATGGTCAGTCAGTAACTACTGGATTTTCTGCAGACTTGTGGAAGGGTGCCAGGAATAAGGCCTGCCTCAGCCAAAGAGGAGTTATGGACCATATCTAGATAGTGACCCGCCTGCTGGGATACAAGCTTAATACCGTGGCGGGTTTGTTGACGCACATTTGGCTGATCCCCCCTGCAAGCTACAAAGGCAGCGACTATAAGTTAGCAAGTTAAACCTAATAAATTTCTAAGTAAGGGTGTATGAGAAGATCAGGTATTACCTCATACCCCTAATTTGGACAAGATGATGATTTCTTTACTCTGGTGGACCTGGTATTGTCCCCAGAGGCCCCCGACCTATATCCATTTGTCCTTGAAATTCTTGTTGGTGGCCGGGAGCTTCGTTATTAGGCTTTGGTCCTTGGAATAAGCGGAAAAATAGTTCCAATCCTTCTATTTCTTCGGGTTGGCGTTGAGTCTATAGAGGCGCTTCAGCTCCTGCATTGATGGCTCTCCCACGCCAGTTGACTTAAGATGATATACAGCCTGGTCAACATCATTCGCCCATTTAGGTTTAGCTGGAAAGAGGCTAATTTCATGGTAGTTCTCGAAGTACCTTTGGATGGGCAGCCTCAGACCCATATCGAAGAATGTTGCACACACCGCTACCTGATCATCAATCAGTTGGTTTGCCTTGCCGCGCTTGTTGGGTAGGTCCATGTATATATCGATGGAAAAGTATAATCTCTCTCTTAGGAGGTCCTTATCAGCCCGAGTCATTATGGAATGCCTATCCATGTCAAGGTCGTGGAAGTCTAAGAGAGGATATATGAGGTTAGAACGAGGTTATCTTGCGATATGTGGGGGCTTGCTTCTTCATATAGTGTTGGTGTGCTGTTAATATCTCGGATATCGGGTCGAAGCGATCATGGGTCCTCTAGATTAGCCATGTCAATCTGAGTTGCTCTCAATACCTCGGATTGGAGGGGTTACAATAAGAATAAATGTTGATTATTTTGAGTCAGACATTTTCCTAACAAGAATGACCCAAGGTGAAAAGTTAGTTATAAATAAGTTAAGCTTAATTCTTCTATGTTAGGGCTTATACCAAGTAATATGGGCCTGATATAACCCTTAGAAAGCTCTCAAATGCCCTAGTATTAGCGAGAAAGTAAATTTTTGCTGACGAACATAAACACGACCCAAACACCAAACCAGAAACATGACCTTGATGCTTTTCAAAGTATGACCCAACCTATTAAATGCAAATATTATTCATAAACACACCACAACAATCAGAAACAAGCCTAAACAGATTCAACACAAACAAACAACCCAAAAAACCCATAAAACATGCTCAAAACCATGAAAAAAGCTAGCCAGAAATAAAAATGACATTGAATCATCACACAAACAACACATTTATCATGCATTTTCTACATATTAGATCATGTTCATAATTTAATAGAAAAAAAAGGTCATGAGTGTACTTAGTTATGTTGTTGAAAAGGAGTGATTGAAGAGATTGGTGAGGATTCTAGTTCATTGTTTGAAGAACATGAAGGTGAGCTCAAAGTTTTTTGTTACAGAGAGTTGGTGTAATGAAACAGTTGTTCAAAGTGTTAAAGAGGGAAAATGGGCTTTTATATAGGCACATCGGGTTGATCGCAGTCATTCGTTTAAATCTAAGGGCGTTGGATGCATGCCACGTGGTGGGGTAATTTCAGCCAGTCAATTATTTAGGCAGGCAAACCATGGATAGATGACACTCACCACGCAAAGGAAGAGGGAAAGATGGTGATTTGATGGATTTAATGGGCACTTTTAAGGAAAATAATGGTGGCTTTGTGTATTTCTAGAGTCTTTTCGAAATCCTAGATTCCCTTTTGGATAAAAATTAAAGAAAAAGAATCATCAAAAAAAGCATCTTTGGCAGAAAGCAAGTTGACCCGAGGTGATGAAGCCCTGAAACACTTAATGTAGTGAGAAAGAATAAGACAAATGTGACTCAATGATGGTGTTGATCTAAAGAGGTCCAGTAAAAGAAACAAGAGGCATTGGCATCATTCTACTCACACCCCCCATCTTTTATAAATTTCTCGGCACTAACTCGCAGGCTTTGTTTGTACCGAGCACTAAGAAGGCAGATGGGTTTTTTTATAGCACTCACCCCGATGAAGATCAAGCCCTAAGGATCCGAGCCTTTTGTTGTAATATCCGACCAAGATATTGATAAGCCCAAGGGCCCAAAGGTAAGAGAAAGATTAAAAGAAGGACCCGATCATGGTATGCAAGAAACATGCTATACTCGATGAGAGTTTCTGAGGATGAAGTAATGATGGTCTCGACCGACCACTTTGAAGTGTAGATTTAGGGTGTTCCGTGTGGTTCTGGATGCCCAACCCGAGGAGATTTGACGAAGTTATGTGCGACTAGGTTCAAGCAGCATGATGTATGACTTACTTGAAAATGAGTGCATCTAGAAGGCTAATGATGAAAAAGATAAAGCAATGACTCACATGAAGCCATGAGTCCTATCAGCCCGATAGGTCGTTATAGGTCGGTACAGTGGCAGAGCAGCTGGCTTGAGTGTTGCGAGATTATATGCCGCAAGTATACGTGTAAAGTTTTGGTAAAAGATAAATAAGAGTGTCAAACCTACATGGATTGAAATCAAATTCACACTAAGTACTATAATTAATGAACTTAACTTTGTTTAGAAATCAATTTAAAATAAACTAAATTAAAATTATAAACTAAAGAAGCGAGAAGTCAAAATATTTTAATTAAGAAAGACCATGATGAGAGAGTCTGATTTCACCTAACTATTCCCTATGTATTTGTTATGCCAATCAATTATTACTCAATTTCTTAGTTTATAAGCCAAGAATCCTAAATTATTCTACTCTCTCTCCCGAGTGCCGATTGAAAATATTATTAATTACCGATTTCGATATCCCTATAAAAATCTAGTAATTAACAATTCATTACGCTTTGTGATTCTTTGTTATCGACTTCAAAGGAATTATCGGCCCTCCGAACTCTATAAAATTCCTAGGTTATATTTTCTAGATCCTATTCAAAATCCCCTCTCTCGAGTGATAAATTCCAAATATGGAATCATCTAATTTATAGCCAGCAAACCAAAAGCATTAAATATAAGAAAATATAAATAAACTGATATAAAACTTCATAATAATTAATAAGCAATGAAACACATAGGTTCAAGCATATGCTATATTATCCTCTAAAATAAAAAAAATCAATTCATGACTAAATAAAAGAACAATGAAAATAGATTCAATAACATATTGAACATCATAAGAGTTTAAGAAAGAAACTAGAAGATAAAACCCAAAATGAAAAAAATTAAGTGTTTTGAGCTCTTTTATTGTGTCTAATTCTCCCATAAAGGGTTTTGGACACGCTATATATTTATAAGGAAGTTTGGAGAGTCCTAATGAGTGTAGAAAAAAGATTCATTATTGCGCTGAAATTCGTCTGTGGCATTGTGACTCCAAAAGTGGCATTGCGACGCCAACTTCTCGGCCCAATACTATGTGTTTGTTGATGATGAGGCGTTGCGACACAGTTTTTGACGTCGTGACGCCTCCTTCTCTGCCAAAATGGCTTGTTTCTCATATTTTATCTTTCATACGTGCTTCCTTTGCATCCTTAAGCTCTCAAAACACGTATGTTTTCCTCAAGATCCATGCTCTAATGCTTCTTATCAATAAAATACAAAACAAACTACAAAACAAGGGCATGAAACTAACAAAATAATAAGTTATGGATATATAAATAAGTGAGTTTAAATCACACTTATCAGTGGTTAGAATGGGCGGTTGGTGTAGCAAATAAGTGGTAATGATGATTAAATGATGTATGATGACGTCAGGGTCTGTTGGAAAGGTGATTTGAGAACCTATATAAAGGGGTTGAAGTCATTAGAAAAATGGGTTCTGAATCCTGAAAATAAATTATGATTACTATAATTTGAGAGTAAAAGCACTAAGAGAAATAAGTGATAGAGAGAAAGTGAGTCGTGTACCCAATCACGTTGTAAGAATTAGACCGGACAATCATAACCCGCGGCGATATTTCATTGTAATGTGTGTAATTCCCCTTGTTACTAGGTCCGGTCTGTAGTTACCTGGAGCATAATAAAATCATATTCCCCTTTCTCCCTTGGACGTAGGTTGTTACTAGTCTCTATCGAACCA
The DNA here is from genome assembly GCA_019454045.1 of Zanthoxylum bungeanum. Taxonomy (NCBI): domain Eukaryota; kingdom Viridiplantae; phylum Streptophyta; class Magnoliopsida; order Sapindales; family Rutaceae; genus Zanthoxylum; species Zanthoxylum bungeanum. Next base: position 19,335 of record SKCR01032800.1, on the reverse strand, counting down.
TGTAAATCTCCATCTCTGTGATTGTTTATCTTTTGCCAAATTTTGTGGTTCTCACTAACCAAACAAATTCACAGTCGATGGAAGTTTGTTAGAAGGGTAAATTCTTAATATTATTATTGGAACGAAAAACAGCGATCAACAATAATATCTGAATAACATGTGGTTTTTCTAAATGAAAAATATTTGAAATATGATCATTACAAGTAATAATAGAATAAAAATATATTTAAAGTATAATTAGAAAATAAATAAATTATAAATTGGTATATTTTATATTTTAAAATTATATAGTTTATTAAGACTTCATACTTAAGACAAAAGTCTTAAATTTTAATTTTTGTATTAAAATAAAACATTTTTAAATAAGCGATATTTAAAAAAACAAAACAAAACAAAACAAACAAAACAAACAAAACAAAAAAACAAAAACAACTCACAAATACAATTGTCTTAAAATAAGTGACTTTAAGACTCAAAACATAATAACAAACAACACCTTCGACCAGGTTATGAAGTAGATAAAATTTTATATGGAGATAAATTTTATAGAATCATCTGATCAATGAGTGATATTTGACTTAATTATTTTTCACTCTCTAATTGATTGGTTATTTTTAAAATAATTGAAACATGTGGCACTCACTGATTGACCGTTCTTATATAAATTTTTTCCTATGAAGTATAAGAGAGTTCTTGGCCACCTAAGAATTGCGCAACTCATAACTTTAGAAATGTGATTTTTAAAAAAAATATTATAAATTGTGATAAAATTTTGAATTAAAAAAAAAAAAAAATTAGTGACTGCTATAATTTGAAGGAAAATGTAATTTTGTCCAAATGACAACCGTGTATAATGATTTATTATTTTATCTGTTCGAATATGTGCTGTGGACAAATAATATGTGTTAATTAATCGAAATCCCGATAATCGGCGCGCTCCACTTCTACGTCAAACTGAAGATTTTTGCCATAATGCATTTTGGTCAAAAGACTTGACAATTTCATTACTACTTTCGTTGGGATTTGAATTTGAACCAAATTTTCCAAGTAATGTCTCAATGTCGTGTCATAAAGTTGAGATACCAATACACGGTTTTTTTTTTTAATTCAAAATTAAATCAAATGGAGTTTAAGGTTTCAACTTTCAAAGATTCTAGGCATCCATCTTAAGAAGACCAAACAACAAGGGGTTTATTTATATACCAAAAGCACGTTCCATAAGGGTACACGCGTACAAAACCTCCAATTTTTTTTTTAAAATTTTTTTTTTTAAGATTAATTAGTCATGTTTTGTACTTCTAAACTAAGGCACGTCTACCGTATTTTGATTTGGAGAGTATTGAAATTGAAATAATTACTATTAAATTTAAAACGAGAGTCAATAGATTTTAAATTTTTAGTATTTTAAATCAAATATTTCAAATTCATTTATCAATTTTAAGTTCAATAATAAAAAATTCAAGCACAATACTCGGATATCGGATTACTTTAACAAAATCCACAAACTCAATTTATTTTTAAGAAACATCACCGTTAACGGCTGTTTTTCGTTTTAGGAATAATTCAGGAAAATCACTCCTCGAACAAACCTCCCACAAGCAGTGAATTTGTTTGGTTTGTTGGGAATCAAATGCAAACTTAGCAGGCAGAAAGAAAGCACACAGATAAACAAAAGATTTAACGTGGTTCGGTGGAATAGATCCAACTTACGTCCACAGACAAAAGGGAAAATGAAGCTTTTATTACTGGCTCGGGTCTGACTGACCTCTTTTCTTTCTCTAACTCGAGATTTGTTCTCTCTATTACAAGTTACAAGTGCTTGTGAATAAAAATGATCAATCATCTACAATTAAGGATGGCAAAAAAGCTCGGGCACGGTCCGGCCCGGGAGTAAAAAATCATGGGCCGGGCCCCGCTCCGCCCGGGCTTAAAAAAATATTATATATTTATATTTATATAATAAATTATATATATATATAATTTTTTTATTAAAAAAAATCGAGCCGGATAAAGCCCGGCTCGAGCCCGGGCAGGAGTCGGGCCGATCCGGCAGACTCTCAGGTCAGGCTTTTCCCGGGCCCGGGCCCAAAAAATAATTACCGAGCCCGGGTCCGGCCCGGCCCATTGTCACTCTTATCTACAGTGAACTCTCAACCCCTTTATATACTAATTCAAATTACATTGTTACGTTAACTTCGTGATGTCACCCACGTTACCAAGTAATTATTGCTTAGGCTCTCTTCCCCAATTATCCTACGGATTATAGTTCAGCGGCCTGACACCTCTACGACCTGTCATCTGACACAGTTACTCTCAGCCACTCAAATCTCATTAAACCATGCTACTTTTGGTAACTGTTACACGCTATGTCACAGTGCCAACCTGTATGTAACTGCTCCCACGCGATAACATATGTCAGTCAATAAGCTTGCAGCCCTGCTCCGTCCCCATCAGTCACTGGCCTACTTCTATCTTATCGATCCTTGGGAAATCCAAACTTCCGTTTAGGGCTTACGTCGCCCAGACTTGAACATAACGCCATTACCCCCGACCTACCTCCTCATGCAAGGAAGTTGAGGTGGTCGACTGCAATGATCGACCTGTCCCATCAGGTCGGGTCGGAGCCGAGATCGTTACTCCCCTCATATTCCCTAAACATCTTTTCATATCGAGTCGGTCATCAAGTGCAAACTAATTCTGATCTTCTTGTTGGACCGGGTGCCTATACCTCTTGGGCCTGGACCCCTTGTCCAGGAAGTGAAAATCTCTCCTATACCTTTTTTAATACTTCGACTCTTCTCGGATCAGGAAATCACCATCAACACTCACTAAAGAAAATTATTGTATTGCCACAAATTGTGACAAAACATTAAAATTCCGTGGTCATGACAAATATTTCATGGTCATTTTGTCACTTGTCATTCTGGAAGATTCTATTTAGCCACAAAGTAATGACTTCGTGGCTAAATAGTATCATAGAAACAATTCAAATTATCGTGGATAAAAACTGGTATTTAGCCACAAACTCTTTGTGGGGAAAAAATATTTTTATATTTATACTTTATATACTAATATTTAGACACAACAGCTTGATTTCGTGGATAAGTATTAGTATAGGCCGTGAAAATTGTGTTGTAACTTAAAAAAAAAACAAATCATGGCAAAAACTCAATTTTCTAGTAGTGTCTTGAACCATAAATATTGTTTTTTCCCAATTCAAAATAATGGATTATAAATTCTCAATTAATTTCTGTTATTAGGTTACTATGTTAAGATTATACTCTTTTATTAAGAATAATTATGATGATCCATATGGATTTTACATATATAAGCCCCATGAGGCATACAAAATGTATACATCCAATAAATATATGATATGTGTTAATTAATAATTTTCTCTCTTCATTGTTATTAGTTAATTTTAAATTCAATATACATATGTTGTTATAAGTTAATTTTAAATTCAATATACATATGTCAAAATATTAGTGGATGAGTTTATTATGTCATATGTACTCAAGTCTCACACAAGTCTTTCTTCCGTAAAAGAGATGATAAAAGGCATAATTAAGGGGGAATGACATTAGTTAATTTGTTATAATTAGGGGGTCATATACGCAAAATGGGGTCCAAAAGGTCAAGTGAAGCTAATTCTTGCTCTAAGTAGGTCTTCATAGTGATTGTTTTGTTCAATAAAGCATGCTCAAGTGTGTGGCCTTTTCACATGCAACCCAACTTACTACTTGCCTTTCATTTCCCCTCATTTGAAGGTCTAATTCTAAGGTGCAACGATGGATCCCCTAAACTTCATATAATAATAATAAAACACATAAAAGTTATTTCCAAATAGAATTGAAAATATAGAAAAGGATACCTTTTGAGTTTGAAAAGATGAAGAAGGATTATGGAACATATCATTATAATTTTGGCTTAAATTGGATGCACATGGATATGGACTTGGTTGAGGCTGAGATAATGATATACCATTTGTGTTTTCCACGTAAAAGGCTTCATATTCATTAGATTAATATATAGGGTAACATGACCTTTTTATGTATATGGAAAAAAGGGGGAAAAAGAAAGGATTGTAATGTGCACATACATGTGTGGATTGTGTATGTATGTTATTCTAATGAGATTTTAATAAAATAATGACTAAGTGAAAATACGGATTAAGTTAAAAAAAAATATATATGAACTAAAATACACTATATAAGACAAAATACATTGTATTAAAATATGTGTTTTTCTTATTTTTTAATTAATTTATATGTATTATTTTTATCTTTTAATCTTGTCTTTAACTTAATGGAGTGAAGATCTCTAATTAAAAAATTACATACATACATATTGTACATACATACATACATACATACATATGAAATTACCTACAAACACACAAACAACAAGTACTATACCCAAGAGGGGGTGAATTAGGTAATGGCCAAATAATGCGGAAATATAAATCTTTTCGATTTTATGCTACTTAGATGGTACCTTTTTACCGATTAAGCTTAGAGTTTTCTACAATTAACACACCCAAAATTAATTTTATCAATTGCAAGCTTTGCTAAATAATATAGAAATTTAATATAAAGCTTGCAATAAATTAAAGAGATATGGTTAGAGAAATTGACACCTGATTTATAGCGGTTCGGCCAATAATGCTTACGCACACTCCTCCAAGCTGCACTTGAAGCTTTCTGTCACGGGCCAACTTTTTCCTTAACGGAAAAAGGGCTCGTGCGGCACTTACCACGGTCACGTCCCGTGTAAGTCAGCCTTCACAGAACCTATGTCCCTAATTTTCCATTGTTGGGGAGGGAACATACTCGTAATTTTATTGATTTATGAAAGCTCACAAGCTATCTGTGGGACACAGAAACTGGACGACGCATGTTGTTCCTAGGCTCGCGGCCTAGGTGGGAGTACGGAGTAGCCACAGGGGACTAAACCGGAGAGTAATGGAGTCGCCACCCGGTGTGAACCGGGAAAATGAGATTTAAGGCCGCACTCACCCCTCGCAAGGGAAGACCTCAAACCGTTGGGTTCAGAATGGTCCCTTACTTATGTCACTTGTAATAAAAGGATTTATGTAATAATTTAACCAGGCTTAAATAACATTTATTTCCAAAAATATCATGCTTCTAAATTCATATGCATACATCAACAAGTTCATCACAACATGCAACATCACATGGCAATCTCATGAACATATTTCAATCCTATGATATGGAAAACTAAGAACAACATAATCATGCTTGAGTACTATCTCATGAACCTATTAACCAAATAGCATGCTAACAGCCTAATCATGCTTGAATACAATCCCTAGAACACATAGAATGGATAAATGCAGTAATACAAATAATACGGTTGGCTATATAACACAAGAAAGATCAACCAAGAGGCAATTATGCATGAATATGATAAGACAGACTCAGTTCAGTGTGTGCGCGTTCGTGTAGCGTTCGTAAACGCGTTCGAACGGAAATGAAACAGAATGCTCACGTTCGAGTAGCGTTCGTAAACGCGTTCGAACGGAAATGAAACAGAATGCTCGCGTTCGTATGGCGTTTGATAACGCGTTCGAACGGAAATGAAACAGAATGCTCACGTTCGTATGGCGTTCGTGAACGCGTTCGAACGGAAATGAGACCTGATGCATGATAAGGCAAAAATGCACGCGCGTTCGAGTTACGTTCGTAAACGCGTTCGAACGGGAACAGACCTGATGCATGAAATGAGACGCAATACATAAACAACAAAATAAAGGGGCGCGGCGAAGTACTGCCGTAAAGGTGGCCTTTTGGAGCTCTTGATCTCTCAAAGAGAGGACCTTTAGACCAACATACTAAGCCCATGCGCGTCACATCACATCATGCATACAAACATAAAGACAATCATATTATTCTAAGTATGTCCGATTGAACGTGTCTTGCATCCAACCGAACACACATCAACCGGCGCGGCAAAGCATCGTGGTAAAGGGCTTTAACCCCTCCCCATAGGGGATCTTTCATTCCACTTACTAAGCCCATGCGCTCGATTGAGTCATACATAAATAAGCAACATGCAGAATTTAAGTGACGAAAAATAAATAAATAAAAGCAACACAAAACAAGAGAAGGTGCCGTTTACTCAAGTGGTACGTGGAGTTGTATCCCAGTACAGACCGCACTACCGTCCATTCGGATTCGGCTACGGAATTTATGTCTGGGTTTCCATCCTATATACCACAAGAGACGACACTCTTCCATTTCATTCAAGCCACAACATGCATCCATAAACGACTCTCATGTGAATAGAATTCAATAATAATAACAAAAACGAATATACACTAATGAAAAGGTACCCTCAGGTCTAACCTTTTAAATCACCTCTCGGATGTACGGTACACGATCGTCGGAAGGGTGGATGCTCCGCAACTCTCCCGGTTCACTGGTTCACTGTTCTCGTTCGTTGTCTTACTATTTTGAGTCGTCGTTCTCCGTCTTTTGCTACTGTTTCCTTGTGGTTTCGCTGCCGTCTCCTCTTTATCTTTTGCTTACTCTTTTTGGGTGTGTTCTTCCTGTAATTTTTATGTGTGTTGTGTATGAGCTAGGGACTGGGGACTAGGGTTGAGAAGGTTGGTGAAGGGTTCTTTTTATAGGCAAAGGGTTGAGCTTGACAAGGAAAGGGATTTGGCTAATTAAAGAGGGATTTGATTTGGTTTGGTTAAGGAAGTCAAAGATTGAGGGGGGGACAAATCTTGGCTAGATAGGGAAGGTTGAATATTTGATTGGCTTGGTTTAGGAATACAATATTTTAAGTTAGGAATAATATATTGGTTGATTGATTTTAACTTGGTATGATTATATTTTTGATTTAGTATGTGATTTGTTTAATTTAGGCATGATTTTAGTTTAAGTTGGTAATTGCTTATTTTATGTTTGGTATATGTTTTATTTAATTATTTAATTAATTTAATTATTATCTTATTTAGTTAATGTTTTAATTAATATTTATTTATTTAAATTGAGATGTGTTTTATGGGCTTTGGGGGGCTAATTGGGCTGGATGTGAGGCTAGTAGCAAAACCAGAATTACCGACACCGTTCGAACGCTTCCTCGAACGCGGCATGAACGCCCACAATCCGTTTGACGTTCGAACGTAAACACGAACGCAGCACTAACGAAAACAGTGAACCTTGTTTATTATGAATTTCCCCTTCCGATGTCCGTTTCCCGTGACCTCCGTGACTTAAAAGGTAGTGTCTCCAAAATGAGACTCATCATAGGGACTTATGTGTAAAAATGCAGTGCCTACACTATCTCAACGCTTACACTTGCGGGCCCGCTCAACACCGGGACCCGGCACTCGATTAGCACAATCGGATATAAAATATGGCATTTTCCGCCAACTCAATCTCGACAATACATCATTGTCCCAACGTTGTCTAAGGGCGAGAGGGTTCACGGGTAAAGCCCCAAGACCACCGAAGCCCCCTTGGCCCTTCCAAGGTTCACCTAGGCTTTCCCCCTAAGGAGGACATTGCACATGTCTCACCAGTATACGCACCTAGCGCTTGAGTTGTCACACCCCCCTCTAAAATCTATCTTAAGAGGAGTTTTTAGGAACTCTTCCGGCATTCAGTAAGCCACCATATAAGCGACTTGGGTTAAAATCTCGTCCCTAAACGAGCTCGTCTTGATGGGTTTCCACAACACCCCCACTTTAGCGGAAAAGACCCAAAAGTGGGCCTACTGCCAAAATCTCCCGACAAATCTCGAAATCCAACTCTGGGGCTGAAGTTTTCCCAGTACAAGTGACCATAAGATTCACTTTGGAACTTGGTCCCACTCGATTCGACACCCCGGGTCGTTAGCTCCTTCACAATGCACCAAATTAGGCTAACGACTAGCGGCAAGCTAGCGTATCTCAAAATCTCCCGCCAAACTTCAGAACGGGACCCCACGGGTGAGAACTTCCCAGTACATCTACCCATAAGAGTTACTTAGGGCTTGGAGCAAGCTCAATCCGGCATTCCAAAATATAGGCTCCTTCACAACGCTGCACAACTAGGCCAGCTCCTAGCGGCAAGCGAGCACGTTTCTAAATCTCCAGGCAAACTTCCGAATAAGGCTTCACAGATGGAAACTCACCAGTACAAGGGTACATGAAGGGTACATATAACCCTTAACGACCTTAAACCGATGTCCCGAAACATGAGCTCCTTTGTAAAGTGACTGCACGTCCTAGTCTGATCCTAGGACCGTGACACTTTCCACTATCAAAAGTGATTCCACACTTTACACCGAGTTTTCCGTGGCTCGCTCGCAAACTAAGAGTTTTTCGTGGTTCACCCCAAACCAAGAGTTTTCCTAAATTCACCTAAAAAATTTAACAACACCAAGAGTTTTGTTACTTAGGTTCACTCCTTAATATTTACACAAATTACCCTTTTGAATATACCCACTCAACAAAGGATTTCCCAACCAAGTATTTGAGATAAGAAAAGTTTACAACACAATTTGAGTACTCACAAAGATAAAGAAGATTAAAAGTGTGAGTTTCTAACCAAAGTAAATCAAGCTCAGTAAACCAAGCTCACTAATGTGTATGAATGTGAAATGTGTGAACTTTGATTATGATGAGAGTGTTTGATCAAGAATATTTAAGTTGCTCTCAATATTTTTGCCTTAGAGAAAATGTATAAAGGTGCAAGAAGTAGGAAAAAATGAAATTGGAGTTCAATATATAGTAAGGGTGAAAATTGCCCAACTATATGTCCTGAGACCGGTATGTCGGTCCTGCAATTCAAATGGCTATATGACTGTTAAAGATTAAAGCACACCAAATCAGATTACTGACCAGTATAATGACCAGTATGCCGATTAGCTAACCGGTATGGGGACCGATATGTTCCGACCCGGTTCCAATACCTATGCAAACTCTAGAGTGACCGGTATGAGAGACCGGTATGGAGTAGTCCGGTTCCAGTGAGCATGAAAATCTGTCCAAGGCAGAATAGGGTCACCGGTATGCCGGTATCAGGGACCGGTATGCCGGTCAAAGTTCAGAAAACACAAGATTTGAAGATTAAAACCATTTTACACATGACTCTAATGTATCTATATGAATGTGCATGAGTCATATGAGTTTAGAGTATTTGAATTATAAACTCACTTACAATGAGAGTCCTAAGCTATTAGACTACACTTGATATCTTTGTTTGGCGCTTAAGTCTTCACACCCATTTGCTCTTCACAACCAATTTTCTTCGATATCTTTTTATAATGCTCGTGAATGCATGTTGAAGTCTCTTGCTTTGCATCATCAAAATCCATCATTGAGAATATATCGCTAACAATATATATAGACACATACATACATATACATATACATACACATGTAAAATAAGTGTATTGGGATGATGGGTACTGACAATGGAATGATCATGCGAATGATATTTGCAATCATTTATATATGAAGCAATAATATAGTGCAAGTTATTAGTCTATAACAATCCTTTTTGGCGGAAAAAGTTATTCAGAAGCATGCATGCTCATGGTTCTAGTACTTGATTTCATTAGTAAACCCACAGAATTACTTGTTACAAAGTTTAGGTTACTATATTGACTCAAATGTATTAAAATGACTATTTAAAATTATATAAAATGTATTTGTCATGGTGTCCAATGTCCAATTACAACACATGTAATTTTCCATTGTTTTGTACTCACAGTCTCTCAATAAAGATTGGATGAAAAGATCTGTGCTTAGAAAATCCATATTTTAGGTTCTTAATTAGTTATCTTCTAAAAATATGTACTTAGATTCAATTTTTTTTTATTAATTTATTGTTCTCAATAGGTCTGTTTAGCATGTGATTAGGCTTGTTCAAATGTGATAATCTAGTTGGTATATTTGGTTTTGGAGAAAATCTATAATATAACGGAAGTACCACGTCATATGTGCAACAACCCAATAATTTATTGTCACGCATATTAAAATATTAAAAAATAATTAAAAATTGGAATTAAATCATACATATCATTTATTAATTTATTGATAATATCATGTTATCCATGTATTTGTCGCATCAAAGAATTACTCATTATTTTTTTATGCTCCTTCTATTGTTGTGTTCATTTTGTTTTGTTTTGTTTTTTGTTTTTTTTTTTAAAAAGATTGCATTTGAATAACTTTGTAATAGATATGATAACTAGAATTATTGTTATGATTAGAACGTATATTTAATGCTTGCAATCAAATAAGGTAGATCTATTTAAAAGCCAAGATTGTGAGAAAGTTATTCAAGATGAACATGCCAATCATGGCTATCAAATTAAGTTCATCATGATCATGCCAATTATTATTACGTACTGAACTTGTTAGCAATATCAATAATTTTAGGGAGATATTTTTTTAGAGATATCCTAGTGACATTTCTACTTAAACAGTTGTATATTTTAATATTTCTCTAAAATATACAATAATTTAAAATAAAAATATCACTAAAATATCACTAAAAAATATCACCATAAAAAAAGTATTTCCATGATAATGAATAAGTGTGGCAATGGACTAGGCCGGGCCCGGGCTTTGATAAGCCTGACCCGTGCCCGATATTCAAAATTTTGGCACGGGCTCGGGAAAATCCTGATATCCGGCCCGATTTTTTATTAATAAAAAATTATATATATATATATATAATTTATTATATATATATAATTTATTATATAAATATAAATAAATATATATAAAATAATTTTTTAAACCCGGGCCGAACCAGACACTGACTTAATATACCAAACCCGAACAAGGCCTATACTTTTACCCCCGAATCGGCTCAAAATCAAGACAGATCGGTCCGAGCGGGACCGAACCTGAAATTTTTTACCATCCCTAATGAAACTCAACTACCCAAAACTTTGTTAATTGATAACATCTTTCAAGAATTTTGTTTATTGACTGAGACTTGAGAGAGTTTTTTTATCCAAAAATGCTACACTTACATACAATCTCACTTACAAAAACTATACTTTTCTCACTGTAGCTACAATGATTGCTACAGTAATCACTGTAGCTACAGTGAGAGGGGTGTGGTTTTTGTAAGTGAGATTATATGTATGTATATCACTGCTGTATTTTATCATTGTAGGTAGGACCTAAAAGCTATGAGTAAGACCAATAATTACTGAGTACTTTACAAGTTCCGGATTCAGGAATTTATTTTAGAGGGATTAGTTAAAACAATGATACAATTCAATAATTATTTTTTTAATAATTATTTTTTTAATATTGTTTTTCCTCGCTGTCATATAATTTATATATACAACTGAGTTAATATTTAATTATTAATTGCTTATTTGATTTTATAATTAATTATTTTCAAAAAAAAAATTCGATTTTACTATTTTATCAGCTTCCCAAACTTAAATTAGGAGAGGTTAAAAGTTTAACAAAATGAAATTATAGGAGAAAAAAATTATAAGTTTGTACCCGTTTTACCAAAATGAAATTACAGGAGAAAAAATTTATAAGTTTGTACCTCAATAAATTTAATTAAAACATGATAGATAATTTAAAACAAACTAAATTTTGTTAAAATCATGATTAGAATTTAAGACAAAAAATTAATGGTGTCTTTACTTACTCGTAATTGGAATGAAATGAAATTGGAAGGAGATGGAATCAGAATGCGCTGGAAATGAGAATAATAAATCAAAATCAAAATAAATTGTTTACATAACTGTAGAATCGTAATCGAAATAAATTAGTATTATCATTGATATGTTTAATTTGTTTAGTAATTGGAATGAATTGTTAATAAGTTACAAAAATACCCTTAGTTATAATTACATATTAATTTATTACTTATTAATTATTATTTATTAATGTATTAAATTACTAAATATTAATTTATTCTTTAATATTAATTTATTCTTTTATTAAATTATTATTTTATTAAATTATTAAATTATATTTTATTATTAATTATTGATTAATTTTATTGATTGTTTTTGAATTAAGTATTAATTTATTAACTAATTATTAATGTATTGAATTACTTAATATTAATTTATTCTTTTATAAAATTATTATTTTAATAAAATATTAAATATTATTTTATTATTAAATATTGATTAATTTTATTTATTATTTATAAATTAAGTATTAATTAATTATTACTTTAATTAATTTATTAATTATTAATGTATTAAATTACTAAATATTAATTTATTATTTTATTAAATTATTATTTTATTAAAATATAAAATATTATTTTATTATAAAATATTGATTAATTTTATTTATTATTTAAAAATTAATTATTACTTTATTAATTTTTAACTAATTATTAATGTATGAAATTACTAAATATTAATTTATTCTATTATTAAATTATTATTTTATTAAAATATTAAATATCAAATATCAAATATTATTTTATTATTAACTATCAATTATTAATACATTTTATTTATTGTTTAGAAATTAATATTAATTAATTACTTTATAAGTAATCTTATAATTTCTCATCAATAATGGGAATGCGAATCTCATTCCCATGGGGTGATGAGAATAAGATTCTCATTCTTCATTTCCTATTTTAAGTGAGACCCACATATTTATTCTCATTCTCATTTTCACTTTTAGTAAGTAAACACTTTTTGTATTCTCATTTCCCCATTCTCATTTCATAATCCATCAAGTAAACACAACCTAAAAGAGAGAGAGAAAACCTTTGTAAAGTTGTATAAGAAATTGGGGTATTTTTAATATTTTAAAATTTTAAAAGGACACTAATGATAATTTTCTCTAGACATGGTTGTTGTTATTTGTCTATAAAATTGGAGAAAATCTATAATATAATGGAGGTATTACGTTATCTGTGTAACAATCCAATAATTTATTACCACACTTGCTAAAATTTTAAAAATAACTAAAAAATGGATATTAAATCATATATGTTATTTCTTACTAAGATAAGTGCTTTAGAAGTGTTATTTCCTCTCTATATCCATAAACATGATACTTAAACCTCGATATTTAACATGAAATGACATAATTGAATTTTGTAGTTTAATTTAACGATTATGTATGAATTATACTCAATTTGTATGTGTGTATGTATATATGTATGTATGTATCTATTAGTCTCTTAATAAATTGTATATAGTTTTGCAACAATTCAAAAAATAAAATAAAGCTAAAAAGATTTGATTTTGTGGTTCATAATGAAGGGCAGGCATTTTGATATCATGAGCCTATGAGGTCTTATATGCATGATTAATAGACTCAAAACCTAGGGCCCTCACTAAGATTATTAGCATGTGTAAGATTGCCATAGCTAGCCATGAGGTCTTCCAATCCATTATTAGTTTTGAATGAAAACTAATTTGAGAATTTAATTAATCATCATGAGCAACTTGAAAAAATTAAAAGTAATAAGACCATATAAGTACCGAGGGCTTCAAGGCACCCCCCTTATTTAAAACACCATACATGTAATGCCCTCAAAATCAAACAATAAGCCCCCGACTTTCATTCATTCTAACATTTTCACATGGATTTCAGCAACTTCAGAATCAACTCATCACCTTCACCAACAAAGACCAAAAGAAAGCAAAAGCATCAGCAGCAGCAGCAAAACCAGCAACAACAACAACAAGAAGAAGAGATTATAAGATTCTTAGGAGTAAGAAGAAGGCCATGGGGAAGATATGCAGCTGAAATAAGAGACCCAACAACTAAAGAGAGGCATTGGCTTGGCACTTTCGACACTGCTGAGGAAGCTGCTTTGGCTTACGACCGTGCCTCTCGCTCCATGCGCGGCTCCAAAGCTCGCACCAACTTTGTCTACTCCGACTTGCCTCCTGGCTCCTCAGTTACCTCTTTCATCTCACCTGACGAACCACCTCCACCACCACCACCACCACCACAATACGACGACGTTGCATCACTCCTTGTCACATCTGCTGATACCAACAACAACAAAATTAACCAGAGCTTTTTTGGCCAAGAAGTACCATTCAATCTTTCTCAGTTTTCAAGCAGCGATGATGCTAATTCTTACAAGCCAATTACATGCGTTATGGATGCTGCTGATGATCATTCTCGGTCTCAAAGTTATACAAAGGAGTGTGAGCTGCCACCTTTGCCACCTTCCTATTACTATGACCCTGCTTCAGGATTAATGGACAATATTTCTGATATGGGTTTTGGAGCTTGGAACGATCAAAGAGGTTTTGATTATTCATCTTTTAGTGGAGAGTTTCATAGCAGCCAAATATTTGGCGGGATGCCATCGGTTTCATCAGATGCTGTAACGGATGCGTTTGATTCATCGTCATCGTCATCAACTTATTTCTTTTAATTAAATAAATAATAATTATCACTATAATTATTCACTCAATAATGTGGTCAGTTTTATAATTTACTACTTTGGGGTCTAGTTGGTTTGGTTTGGTGCGTTTTAATAGTTGTGTTTTGTTATAATATGGCGGGATAAGAGTAAACGTTTGTTTGATTGTTGAAGGACTTGGAAATGCAGTAGCTTTACTTCCAACCCTTAATTGTTTTTTTTGCCTTCCTTTGGTCACTTTTTATATGGGGTTGGTATATATTTGTTCCGATTTTATGCTACTATATACTCCAATGTGGGCTTAAATAGAGAATAAAATAAAAAAACAGAGGATCTATATATTGAAATTCGCATATATAAGATTTGAGGATTATCCTATATTATCTAATATTTATATTTTAAGTTAATTCATTTTATTTAGTACATGCAAGCTGGTCTCACATGGGCAAGGGACTACTGTTGTATAAGTGTAATTTTAACACAATGTTAAAATATAAGTTTAACTCAATCTAAAAGGTAGTTTATGAGTTGAGCGACAGCATGAAATCACACTCAATATCTTAGAAACGCATGAAATTAGACTCAATCCAAAGCAACTTCCAATCACGAGCGTATATAGAGGGGCAAGAGAAATTAACCACAATCCTATACAAGCAGAATTAAGCGTCGAATCCTTGAATCGGTCCATTGAAAAGACTAGGAATCTAGCAGACCGTCAGGATTTTAGTAGGCCTGTGAGACTTAACCGCAATACCCAAAGAGAGAACGCGAGAACATCAGTCCTATAAATTAGTATTGCCAACCCGGGCAAAGACTTGCAATTCTGAGGAAATGAACTCTACAGTTGTCAATTATCGGAATCGCTAGAAAAAATTAGACCCTTCAAAGCGTGATTTGTTTCTGTTAAACCCTTATCTCCCCAAGAATGTAAAGGGCCAATCCGAATGGGACTATAATTTTTATAAAGACTAATTTTCGCTTGGCGAATCATCATTAACTAAGCCTCAAAGAGATGAGATCAAGGTTCATATGGTAATAGAATAAGTCCCGAAGGCTGTGAAAATAAAGTTCATACACTAATAATTATATGAATAATTTATTTACTCACGTCATTGAGAGACATTGAAACAAAAAACTACTATATGGGTGAGGGATGTCTTGACCAAGTGAGTTACCACTTGTTGACAAAAAAAAAAAAAAAAACCTAAGAAGTCTTGTATAGAGAATTTGTTGGGATGCTGTGTTATTAGTCCTTTTATAACATACATTATTCAATCAAAATCATTAAAAGGAATCATGCAAATCATGAAATTGAACACAAACTCAAAAAGTAAAAAAAAAAACCTGGAACTGTATAAGATGATAAACTTAAAGCAAGTCAAGTTTTTCCCCTGTTCGTAGGAACTTATTAGCTCCGCCTCAATACATTATAGATTTATTATGGCTAACGTTCTCCCATGAATCTTGGTTGCTTCTTGTAGAATGGACACTCATTTCTTCAAGAACTCGAATGAGGAATAATGGTGGTGTAGGCATTGCATTTTTGCATGTGAAACCCGATGATGAGTCTCAGTTGGAGGCACTACCTTTTTAGTTAAGGATATTGCGGGAAACGGTCGTCGGAAAGGAATTGGTATTTCGTTAGATCATTGTTCACTTATTTAGCGTCAAGCTCACTTGTTGGACCTCCGTTTAGATCACCTTTAGCCTAAAAAAAACCCGCAAACCTTTTAACCTTGAACCCAAACCCTTTTAAACCAAGCCCACACCACATCTAGCCCACACGCCCACCATGACTAGGCCCACATGCCCATCACCCTAAATTACACCCAAATTAAATAAAATATTAAATAAAATATTAATTAGATAATGTAATTGAATTAAATAAAATAATTAAACCATTTACCAATTAAATAAAACATAAAATATAATCATGCCTAATTTAGATAAATCAAATATATTAACTTCCTAACTAAACAAAATCATATACTAAATTAAAAAGATGTCATGCATTATTAAATCACTCATAACCAATTTAAAGATATTGACTTCCTAATCTAAACCAATCTTGTCTCCATCAAATCCATTGCTTTCCTTATCCAACACCAAATCAAATCCTCTCTTTAATGCTAAAATCCCTTCCTTGTGAGACAAGGAGAAGCCCTAGCCATTGTCTATATAAACAACCCCTAACCAAAGCCATCCTATCTCTCCAAGCCCTCACACACGAAAATACAAAGAAAAAGCTCTCCAATTCACGCCCATACACAAAAAGGAAAGCCTAGTTCATTCACATAATATTCACATAAGAGATACAAGACATCAAAACCCTAAGACCTTGCATTGCCATGAACACCACCTCCAATCTACCTCATTCACGCACATCACTCCTACACACAGCCATTGCCGCATCTAGCCTCCTCCACAGCCCCAAACTCACGCCTAAACAGACCTTGAAACAGCCCCTATAACCCCTCAAACTCACGCCAAACAGCCCTCTTTGCATCACCTTCACTGCACTCCAAAATACCCCACTACACTGCCTCCTTCACTGCCGCAAATCACCCCACTCTTCTGCCCAGTTTTCACAGCCCCAATCTGTCCCCTAAAACAGTCCAGAAACACCCCAAAACTGCACTAAAAAACTGAACAAAACCCCCCTAAAAAATCACCAAAAACAGCAGCCCATAGCCTCCAAAAATCGCCAAAAGAGTGAACAAAAACTGCACTTTAAAACCTTTGAACAACCGAACAAACAGCAGCCCGATACCCATTAAAACCGCACAAAACAGTCCCTAAATGCACCTGAAACAGTGAGCAAAAAATACAGAGGAAACAGCAGCAAAACGGAGGTCAAACAACAAGCAAAACAGCAAAACAGTGAGCTAAGACGCTAAACCAGTGAACCGGAGAAGTTGAGGAGCTTTAACCCTTCCGATCTCCGCAAAACGCAAGTCCGAAAGTCGGTAAAAAAGGTTAGACCTTAGGGTATTTTTCACACTCATTTTCAGTTTTATTTTTATTATTTATTGAGTATTATTCGCATGATTATTATGTTAAAATGCATGTTGTGGCCCTTGAGTAGATAAATATGCATGTGTTACGAAATATTGTATGTTGTGGCCTTGGAATAAGATAAAAGATGTGTCAACTCTCGCGGTATATCGGATGGAAACCCGGACATAAATTTCATAGCCGATTTCGAATGGACGATAGTATGATCTGTACTCGGGATACAACTCCACGTACCGCTTGAGTAAACGGCACCTTCTTCTGTTTTATGTTGCTTTGATTTATTTATTATTCGCCATTTAAATTCCAAATGTTACTTGTTTATGTAATTATGTGATCGAGCGCATGGGCTTAGTAAGTCGGATTAAATGTCCCCTATTTTGAGGGGTTAACACCCTTTATCACGATGCTTTGCCGCGCTAGTTGATGTGTGTTCGGTTGAATGTAAGATATGTTCAATCGGGCATACTAAGTTTGATATTATTGTCTTTATTTTTTATATGCATTATTTGATCGAGCGCATGGGCTTAGTAATTCGGATTAAAGGTCCCCTATTTTGAGGGGTTAAAACCCTTTACCACGATGCTTTTCCGCGCCGGTTGATGTGAGTTCGGTTGAATGTGAGATGTGTTCAATCAGGTATATTAAGTTTGATATTATTGTCTTTATTTTTCATATGCATTATAGTTATCTTTATCTTTGTACGCATTGTAATGAAAAACACATGGGCTTATTGTGTTGGACTAAAAAGGTTCTCCATTTGGGGGAAGAAAAACCTAAAAGGCTACCTTTACCACGATATTTGCCGCGTCTTTCATCTATTGATGGCATCTTCTATCCTTGTCTTGGCTTGATTTATTATCATTTATGTATCCATGTCATGATAGCATTTGGGCATTATTTCTCGTGGTATATAGGATGGAAACCCGGACATAAATTTCATAGCCGATTCCAAATGGATGGTAGTATGATCTGTACTCGGGATACAATTCCACGTACCACTTGGAAAAATACCCACGTGTGTGTTTGTGTCCATATTAGTATATTCTTTTGCATCACGTCATAGGATGCTTACTTTAATGCCTAATTGCATCCTTAAGTGTCTTTTTGCATTATGTACTTAGTTGACTCTTTTATTTGTGCATGGACATGTAATGGCTATTTGTTTATGATATGTCTATGAAATCACATGTTCGCCATTATTTGATTTGCCTTTATGTGTGCTTTTGTGGTTAGTGTGTGCTTGTGTTTCCATGAATACAATATGCCAATGAAGTTATATGTTCGTTGCTACTTTGATGTACTTTCAAGCATGCAATCTTAGATGTGAAATATATGCAAATTTAGGTGTAAGTTTTATTTTTGTGCATATGGATTTAGAAGCATGATACTCTTGGAAATAAGTGTTACTTAAGCTTGATTAAATTATTACACAAATCCTTTCATTACAAGTGACATAAGTAAGAGACCATTCCGAACCCAACGGTTTGAGGTATTCCCTTGCGAGGGGTGAGTGCGGCCTTAAATCTCATTTTCCCGGTTCACACCGGGTGGCGACTCCATTATTCTCCGGTTTAGTCCCCCGTGGCTACTCCGTACTCCCGACTAGGCCGCGAGCCTAGAAAAGCATGCGTCGTCCAGTTTCTGTGTCCCACAGTCTGGCGACTCCACTGGGGATAGAGAATCGGCCCAGAAATATTGTCTTGTAATGTTTGGATTTATGTTCTAATTGACCGTGTCTATAGTGGATAAAATGGGGGTTTAATCAAAGGCATTTTGAGGCTAGGTAATGGTTTGGTGTCTTCCTTCATTCACTGCCTTTCTAGAAGGAAAAGCTGTGAAGGCACCTATATAGCCATCTACCCGTCGCCTATTGTGATGGACTAATTTGGAGGACTCGTTGTTTATTCCTGTCACCAAGAGATAAGAGCCTAAGAGGCTATGGTACTTAAGAGAGCCTCGTTCCACC